>CAEFZX010018750.1:0-11116 GCA_903066825.1 Alfaro cultratus | reverse complement strand
AGGCCTAAGAAGAACACTGACATGCTGAAAAGGCTGTTGGTACCACCAGGGAGAGAACTAAAATGTGCAGGATGCCGGCCCTCGAGGACCGACTTTGGGCACCCCTGCTCCTAACCAGTCTCTAACGACCAAGACGTTTTCACAAATTTTAAACATTTAGAGAGTAAATGGGGAAAAAATATTTGAATAAACAAAACAGTAAGCGTTTTTGCTTTGGTAATCAAATGCCTTTGTAATACAGACACATTTAGCAATAACAAAATAAGGGAGGTAAATGTAATTTGTTCTGAATTTTTGGTCAATTTTGAAGCTACAGCTACATCTCTGGTTAATTCATCAACTGCACACTTTCCCAGGAGAAAATAGCAGTCAGAGGTTCTGTCTATTTTCATACCTCATGACATCTAATAAAGATCATTAATGAGACATGAATCTCAGACCAGAAGTCTGAGTCAACGCTCCAGTTTTTACAGTGCAGGTCCACACCAAGTCTGTAGTCTTTGTTTTTGTGACTGAATAGTGACTTGAGTCTGAAACTGGAGTCCCCATCTTTAATTTGAAGAGGACTAACGGTTGGATCTTTGCAATTATGCTACGGCAATAAAAAAATAAGTTTTTTTTAGTGTTATAGTTATTTACCAGAGTTGCAACAAACTTGTGTCTCTAAGGAAGAGTTATTAATTTTAGGATTTTAAACCAAACCTGTAATTCTACATTAGTCAGTAATTTATTCAACCCCAAACATGTCATCTTTCAGCAGGTACACTGTAAAACATTTGAGCCACATTCAGTTGTACTATCTCTTATTCTTTAAGTCAAATAAATTTAGCGTGTTTTAGATTCTGAACCTAAATGTGAGTTTGTGAAAGATAAACTTAGAGTAGTAGTAATTAGTATAAGTAGTTGTATGAACTTTTATTATAAATTTTGTCAAACCTCCATATCACTTCCACCTCTTAACACCAGTAAAGAGTTTGTTGAACTGCTGATGTGAAGTCAGCTTTAATGCTAATCTTTATAGTTGCTCTTGGTACAACTCCACGTTTGATCCACTGACATCGACACCATCGTCAAATTAAATTACAACATAAACTTAAGTGAGATGGTGTCATGAGTACAATAACGACATGAAAAATGTTACAAAACCACATAAACATACCTCGCTGGCTGACCCTTCTATGGAGGTAGAAATGATGTTATTAAATGAATTCTTTAAACTTAAATTGCCTTTCTACAGCCTCTTGCTAACGGCATGCTTCCATACACCGTGCATTTATACATGCAAAAGAAGAGACATTTTCATCTTAAATAATTGGCTTATGAGAGGAATCTCTATACTGTTTTGCATGCAGACAACAATTCTTCTGCAATGCAGCCTCAATGCAGACTCCATTGTAGGCTCAGTCTCCCATATATTTGACTCTCGTAAATGAAACCTTATTTTTATGAACTTCTGGCATTTATTTTGCGTACATTTGGAAATTGTGAAAATAAATCATTATTTGCTGTTTGTTGTATCGGTGGGGGAATGTGATCTTACCTGGATGCTGTCAAGTTTCCTGCTCTGTCTCTGTTCAGGAGAAGACTGCTTTACAGACTGCAGACTGCCTCCAGATTTCTTCAGGATGTTCTCCTCAAAATGAACAACTGTAATTTGACCATGCTCCTCATTCTGGGACATAGAACACATCACAGTGGCTGAAACTTTCATTTTTCACTTTGTAAAGTGATGTAAAATTTATTTTACTCAATGAACATCAAGATCAGACAAAGAAAACCAGAGTAAATACAAGAAGCAGTTTTCAGAAGAATTTCAATAATTAAGTGAAAAAAACAAAAAAAAAAAACAAAAAAAAAAAAGGCTTGGCTATCCTTCATGAGAAGACGTAATCAAACACACTACAAAGTATGCCTGTTTAGGGTCCAGCCCTGTTAGTGTGACATATTTGTAAATGAGACACCTGGGGCTTGGATGATCTGAGGTCTTTCTGTCTACTACTCAACCTCTCACTAGCAAGTCCTTGATGAACCAGAATATGGTCTGTTCAGCTGCAACATTTGCCGACACAGGAACTCAGAGATTTTAGACACATTGGTCCCTCTTTCATAGCAATCAGTTTGATGACTAGAGTGACGAAAACATACCATCTGGACTGTTTTCCAGCTTCCAGCTACATTCACCAGCCACTTTATTAGCTACACCTGTCCAACTGCTCATTAATGCAAATCTCAAATCAGCCAATCACATGGCAGCAGGCCCGCCACAGAGTCAGCCGTGCCCCCGGACTCAAAGCAGTTTCTTTCATTTTTACCTCAGAGTGGTACACTTTCTGATAGTCCTATCTCGATTTGATGCAGCAGGGGCTATCAAGCTTCCTGTATCAGAGCCTCTGTCTCCCGTATTTTCTGAGCCACTACAACTGCGTAATACAATCTGCACCCCCAAAATAAGCCAATGCTCCCCCTCCCCCATCTGAGTTGGCAGCAACTCAATGCATTTAGGCATGTAGCCATGGCCAAGACAATCTGCTGCAGTTCAAAGCAAGCATAAGAATGGGGAAGAAAGGTGATTTAAGTGACTTTAAACGTGGAATGGTTGTTGGTGCCAGACGGGCTGGTCTGAGTATTTCATAAACTGCTGATCTACTGGGATTTTCACACACAACAATCTCTAGGGTTTACAGAGAATGGTCCAGAAAAGAGAAAATATCCGGTGAGCGGCAGTTCTGTGGGCGTAAATGCCTTGTTGATACCAGAGGTCAGCAGAGAATGGCCAGACTGGTTGGAGCTGAGAGAACGGCAACAGTAATTCAAATAACCACTTGTTACAACCGAGGTATGTAGAAGAGCATCTCTGAGCACACAACACATAGAACCTTGAGGTAAATAGACTACAGCAGCAGAAGACCACACTGGGTGCCACTCCAGTGGCTGTTCCTGTTCTTAGAGTCAGCTAAGAACAGGAAAGTGAGGCTTCAATTCACACAGGCTCACCAAAATTGGACAATAGAAGATTAGAAAAATGTTGCCTGGTCTGATGAGTCTTGATTTCTGCTGTGACATTCCAATGGTAGGGTCAGAATTTGGCGTCAACAACATGAAAGCATGGATCCATCCTGCCTTGTATCAACGGTTCAGGCTGGTGGTGCAATGAGTTCACTGAACTCAAATGACCTACACAGTCACCAGATCTCAATCCAATAGAGTACCTTTGGGATGTGGTGGAATGGGAG
This sequence comes from Alfaro cultratus, assembly GCA_903066825.1. Lineage (NCBI taxonomy): Eukaryota > Metazoa > Chordata > Actinopteri > Cyprinodontiformes > Poeciliidae > Alfaro > Alfaro cultratus. The sequence continues at coordinate 7,883 of CAEFZX010018750.1, read as the reverse complement.
ATTCGCATCATCACATTAGCTTGATGCTAATGTGTTCCACCACATTAGCATCACGCAACATCTGCGTGATGCTGTCATGTCAGTATGAACCAGACTCTGTGAGGAGTGCTTCCAGTACCTTGATGAATGTATGCCACGAAGGATTAAGGCAGTTCTGAAGGCAAAAAGGTGTCCAACCCAGTACCAGCAAGGTGTACCTAATAAATTGGCTGGTGAGTGTATATTAACATATACACTAATATATGTGTATATTAACGTATACACTCACCAGTGATGTGTTTGGTATAATACATCAGTTTATACCAAACACAGTGACAATAGTAACGCTAACCATGTTCTTTGCAATGAATGAATCTGGAAATTATAAATAGTATTATAATTATGTCAGTTCTATGTCAGTTAACTGTTAGCAGTTTAACTGACAAAGAAACTGAAAAAGTAACAAAGCTTGCATGACTGCCACATCTTGTGGTCATGTCTGTACATGCATGTACATGATCTTTAGCTTTCTTTGAGCTGGAAACAAAAACTCTTCTACAAACATCTTGAGATTTCATTCCTGGATTGAGGAGCAGATGATAACACCTCTCAAATGGAGAAAAATGACCAGGAATAAATTTCAGCAGCAAACCAGATCCTAGGTGTGTGAATGTGTGGACAGGTGAGGATACGTGTGAATAGATAAATGATTGAATGTAATGTCCTGTGTGTCCTCTGAACTTCATAAAGTTCAGGCCATTTACCATTTAACACCCAACATACCCCAGACATAGCGTTTTGAAGCATTGGTACCACTTTGGCCTGATTTGGAGTGGATGGCTGTTGAATGAACTGGGCCGGGACCTTCTGCAAAAATAAAACACGACCGTCAGGTAAGACTCTTTAAAGTGAATCCAGCTGACACCATAGTGAACTAACCTTTTCCAGGTCAAGCAACAGAGTTTGAAGCTGTTCCACCACATTAAACACAGTCAGTGTCTCCTCAGCCTTCTCAGGGAGACAAAGGCCTGGTTTGCATTTCTGAATCTCTACTACTGTATGTCTCATTGATTGGATCCTCTGCTTAATCTTCTGTGCACATGAGAACCACCAGATGGAAAACAGATAAAAAATTATATCTTCCTGAAATTTAAAAAAAAAAATTATCTGCACAGATGTCTGTTTGGAAAGCTCACTTTGAGATTATCGTCTTTGGGGCTGGAAAAAGTCTCTGGGGAAGAGAGCAGGGTCTTAATCTCGGCGACATCATTTTCCATTCTGCATACTTCCTTCTCTATGTCCTCCATCTCCTTTAAAAACACAGTATTTCAGTGTCAGTGTAACTTGAAAGGCAAAGTCAAATTGATAGGGTAGATAAAAGATAAAATCCAGTAAAAAGATCTTGAAGATTGAGCCATCCAATAACATTAGCAAAGCCATATTATTATCTGTACCTCAAATCTAGTTATTTTCATTGTAATGCACTAATATTTAGAAAAAACAGTATTCAGGAATAGTTTGCTCTGAAAATTAACAATGGAAGTAGACTACAAAAATCTAATATAGTTAATAATAAGTTAATTATTAGGCTATCACCTCATATAGAAATTAGCCATGCCTGTTGTAGCATATTAACAATATGCATTAATGTTGTGTAAAAAATGGATAGAGCGAAGTGAGAGTTGGCTCAAAGCTTTCGGCTTGTTTATTATTGTCATAATAGCAATCACTAACAACTGACATAGCAACTGTCACGACAGTTGGCTGTCACCAACCGCACTTTCAGCAATTTTTTACAACAACTGCTGTATTAACCAGCATTTCCTTACAAGGAGTGCTAGCTTTGGTATACCTTGGCACAGTTTTACACCTAAGAGGACATAAGGAATGTGTATCAATGCTTATTAAGGTGTATTTGATCTTTGAACTATTGAAATAGGAAGTTAGTGATTTTAGAAGGGGTCTCAAGAATTGACGGACTTCAGCTATTTGCATGGCGGTTGTGGTTCTTAACCCTCGCAAATACCAGGTGGTCCACTGCATCAGCAAAAAAGTCAATTGGAATTAAAGCCTGAAGTTTCTCCAGAAGATTTTCAATTTGAGGATAATGTATTGTTTATGTCAAGTTACATGACGGTACAGGAAGGGTAAAATCTCAGACTCACAGCAGCTGCGTGCTCCAGCTGAGACAGGGGGGCTGTGAAGCTGCCATGAACTTCTGACACTCTGTGATCTGCTTCAAGCAGTTGGTCGTGGAGTGCGGTGACATCACAAACCTCCGACATTTCCTCTAGGACTGAGCTGAAGTTCTGCAGTGTCGACCGGATCTGTGATGCATCACCTAACACAATCTACACCAAATGTACAGTAATTCACTCTAAAAACATATTGCTTATATCGTGGGACTAATTATGATACAACAATGTATTCATAAAAAAGGGAGAAGGGGATAAAGGAGAGAACATATCAATGCGTAATGACCTGAAGAGCGTGAACGTGGCTCCTCAGACATTTAGCTGTGGTGTATGTGCAGGGAGTAGCAAGCCATGACTGAGCCTCAGTCATCCAGCACCTGGAGCTCTTGATCATCTCTTGATGTTCTTGAAGCCATGTGTGTATCTGATCAAGAGTACAACAACTTTGCATGGTTAATAACTTTCACAGTATAGATTTCACAGAGTCTAGGAAAGCCTAGTTCTTAAACCATCTGCTAAGATTATAAGACATAAGAAAAAGTAGAATCTTTCCTCAGTAGCCCAGAGCCATTCCAGCTTTTCTTGATATGGATTTAAGGAAATGTGTTTGCAAATTCTCAACTAAAGATATCACTGTGTTTTATTTGGATGTTATGTGACAAACCAACACAAAGTACTATAACTGTACATTGGGAGGAAAACAATAATTTTGAAAGAAGACATAAGAAAAGTGTGGCCTACCTCTGGGAGCGCTGTTGAGATGGTAGCTTTTCTAATACATCTACCATCCTCAGCTGCTCTTACCCTCTTTTCAACCTTTTTCCCATGTATATCATTCACCACAAAGTTCTGACAGGAGGTAACTCTCTCAGTCAAAGGAAGAGCTGCTCTCTCTGAAGGCATCTGCATAAACTGGATTACAACAGCTACTAGCAGAGCTGATGAGGAGATTCAGAGGCTGCAAGGCTGATGTTGAGCTAAAAGCTAAGCTAGCAGAGACACAGCCAGAGGGACAGAGACACAGCCTTTAAGTTGCCTACTCCCATCAGAATAATGGGTAATGTGAATTAACTGCCAAACAAGATCCCTGTGCTGATCACACAATCAGATTTAAGGAATGCAGCTAATCTTCTCTGAAACAGGGCTAACGTATTTTGCACGTGATGCCTCACTAATATATTATGCCAACATCCATCTTGATTGGGTTGCCCTCACTAAGACTCTTCCCTGTTATTTCCACTTTGCAAATGCACAGAGTCTATGTGTGACTCTGGAGGTCAATGCTGTTCTCCACATGAACAGATGGCCTTCAGGAGCAAAGATGAATAGGTTATGAAATCAGAATAATGGGACATAAAATGCTTTTTCAGTAAGGTGGAGCAGAAGTTGAAGGAAAACACAATCTGCATCATATCAGCCTTCCCTCTTCTCCGTCTTGTTCTAAATGTGTGCGCAACTGCTTGTTTGGTCTGGCTCAAACAAGCCAGAACAAATGACAGATCACAACATAGTACAGGCTTAAGAACACCACATCTCATATTGGGCTCAGCAGCACACAAGCACCTCAGGAGACTTTGCTGTCCCCTCCCCTCTTCATACTGTGCAACTAGACATTTACTACAACTTTAAATTATGCAACATTCAAAAGATTCCATCCACCACAACCATCATGGGTTGTATCAGGGAGGACAAAGAGGAATCAGGTGCAAATCTTTGGTATGAAATTTAATAAAAATGGTACCTGCACGATAATTGATATTTGTGCAGTTGCTTGTACCATTTTTTCAATTTATCCCAATGTTGTCCAAAGTCAGACCTCAAGACCCTTTACCCTGCATGTTTTAGTTCTTTCACATATAACACAAGATTTAAATGCTGGTTCATTAGCAGGCTTCTGTTAAAGACATGAAGACATTTATAGCAGAGTTAGGTTCTAACAACAGCCTGTGTTTTGAATATCTCCCAGAGCTCTGATCAATCTATTGTCTGAACATGGAATCAGGATGTACCAACTGCAGACCTAGAAAGCATTTTGATATGTGTGGTTGAAAACTATATATAGCACACTTTGAGTGCATCATCCCCACATTATGGAGGCATCATCATATTGTCGGGATGCTTTTCTTCAGCAGAGACAGGGAAGGCTGTGAGAGTTGACAGGAAAATAATTTTTTTACTCATGTTGCAGGGCAGACAGCTCATGCATCCCATGGTAAAGATATGATTGAGCATGCACAAACTGTTAAAACTACAATTGCATTTTATACAAACACAAACTTTGATGTTGCCTATATAATGTTCAAATTTAGCTAAAAAGTAGATTATCTTTCAAAATGAACAAAACCTTGCTACCCAGAAAGCAAATGATGGTAATGCAATGTTGAATTATGGTCAAAAAGGTCGATATTTGATTAAGGTCGACGACAAAGCCCAGATTTTAGCATGGGCTTACCAGGGTTGTAGCCCAGGGCCCCGGCACTTTGGGGGCCCCAATAGATGCTTTGTATTTTTATTATTTGGCATTTTCTCCTATGATTTATGTACAGTCTGGACATAACTTGAAGTTGGTGTTTCTCAAATATGATCATAGAATATTGTTGGACAGTTTCTTGCTGCCCTCTGCAGCAAAAAACTGTCAGCATTTTTTGCAGAAGATTTATGAAGCACATTCAAAACAAGAAGAGGTATTGTTGTTCTGCTAAGCAAGTACAAACTGTCAGGATTTATTTTTTGCTTAAAAAGGAAAGAAAAATTACATTGTTAGATTATTGTTATCGCAAGAGAAAGAAAGAATTATGACCTTTTTTTTGTCCATATTGCCCACCCCTAAACTGATGACCAGAGGACAAACATGAAGGTTCTGCATATTTATATAGCGCTATGCAAGCTCTAATGCAGTCGCCAACATGTCCCACCCAGGTGTTATTTGAGTGACATTATTGAACACATTCATTTTAATTTTGCTGTATTAATTACATTTAACCATGAAACAAAGTTATATTTGTGTGACATAGCTGAGATTGATATGTGCAGCAACAATTAGCAACAATAATGCTTCCAAACAAAGTTCAAGTCTCAAAAGAAGATTAATTTTCCTTCCACTTTCCAAATCATGCACTACATTCATACATTCATACAGTGAAGTTTGTACAAATATCAGAAAGTTCAAAGAGCATAAATACGTTGTAAGTTAATGTATTTAAATGTAATGCTGGCATGAATATAAGCTGCAAAGTCACATGAATACAGAACTGTGAGATTTTAAACTTACTCGTTATTACTTTATGTCATCATGTTTTACAACAGAGGCGATAGGCAAACTGAAGGGTTATCAGAAGGCAGCTTCTCACCTTGCTGAGTAGAGTTGTCCTATGTTCTGCCTGTTTGGCTACTTGGGAGTGAAGCTGCTGCACCTCCACCAGTTTCTCTGTGAGGATCAGCACCTCCTCTGGCTTCTCCAAGTCCTGCATCTCCACTTCGAGAGCTGCCAGTCGGGAGTGCCAAACATCCAGCTCATCCCATACACGCTGAGCACAGATATAGCTGCATTTATTTACAATTTTTTATGGTGTTAATTTGTACATAAAATGAAACTGATCATATATTATGATAAAAAGCAAAAATAGCTACACACTGGTCACAGGTCGCCAGTCCATCAGAGATAAGCAAGTGTCCTCTAGTCAAATTCCTTTCCTGGGTTGGAAGAATATGAGTCCAAAAAGTAGTTGCTAGGGTAGTTTTTCTGGATTCTATGTTTGTTCTAATCCTTGTTCAGAGTTGCTAAATAAGTGTAAGTAAGTATTCTCTGGACTTTCTAAGTGTGCTCTAAATTTGTAAAAGCAATGAGTACTCCACATTTTCTAAGTAATAATAAAAACTAAGTGTTCCTGTTCTGGAAGAATTTTATCTGGATTCTAAGTTCATTCCAATTCCTCTCTCTGCTTAATAATCTAAATATTTAACTAAGTATAATATTGGTCTAAATAGTGACTACTCTATAGTTTCTAAAAAAAATAAGGTAAAGAGTGACTAAACTAGACTCTGGATTCCATGTATGTTCTAATTCCTTTTCTGGGTTAAAAGTGAGTACTCCACAGTTTCTAACAAAATTAGATAAAAAAGGAAAGGACACATTAGGGCACATAGCAACATTCAGAAAAAACAAAGACATGAGTGAAGGCGGTGACATCACGGGGCCATGAAACCACATTGCAAATTCTCCCTCCAGAAGTCCGATAAGATGTTGTTATCGAGGCATGTCCTTGGGAGCGCTCAGCTCTAAAGCTGCATGGATAACAGGAGAGGGTGAGGTGGGAAGGAGCATTATGTTTAAATATCTTCAAGGAGATTTGAAATATGCAGCCCTTCCAAGGCAACATGGGAAAGCCAATTCAGATACACAATGTCTTAGGTCGGGTAGATTATAAATTTCAATCTCCCCTAAAGTCTCATGATACGTCTCGGTTCTCAGTTATCCAAATTAGTGTGACCGCTCCACTGAACCGAAACTAGCAAATTCTCCAAGATCAATTCCATTCTGTTAGTGAGTTTTAGAGTCCTCAGCTGGGCTGTGAGTCGCATCCAACTTGCCTCTCTGTCCACACCAACAGTCTGACTGTTCGCTAACTTGGCCAAGTCCGTCACACATTTGTCGATAAGCGAGGTATCCGCAAGCTCCAAACAGCACAAATCCTGTTATCATGAATAAATCAAGAGTGTATCCCATCAGGTATGTCCCCGCAGGACAAGAGGGCTCTCCTGTGCCCATTAAGAGACCGGTTGACCATAGCCGTAATTTTGCACATCCTCCCCTCTTTTGGGAGGATGTGCAAAGAAATTCTCCAAAAATAGAGAAAAAGACAGCACAAAAACAGAGTAAGCAGGGCAGGAAGGGAGCAGAGGAAAAAAGTGTCCTCCTTTACCAAGAGCAAGGGGGGCGGGAGGAGAAATTCATCTTTATCTATTTTATGGCAATTAGTCTGTTAATTTCACTGGAAGAAAATAATGTGACCCATGAAGAGACTGTCTCTCACTTTAACTCACCTTTTGTGTGATCTTTGCTTCAGTCACTGTGGGGCTTCTCTCCTTCATTCTGTTCTGAACAGATCTGAGGCCGACCTGCACATCAGACAGCTTCGTCCCCAGCCTGTGGACAGCACCACTCCTCTCCACTGCCTCTGCCACCTCATTTATCAAACAAGAACAAATATCAAGACCCAAAGCAGGGATGGGCCACTAACCAACTTGACTCATATTCTTCAGCTACTTGTGTTGTCTTAGGTAATTTCTTTTGTTTTTGCACACTTTTCATGATCAGATGAAAGACGTACTCCATTACACTCAAAACAGGAAAGGTGCCCCTATGTAATGCAACCAAATCGGTTCTTTGGCTGTCTCTTTGTATTACGGGATTCTTCCAAAACTCGCAAGATTACAAAACTGAAAAACAAAAATACTTCTGAAGTATTGCTCAATGATGTTAGCAACAGTATTATTTACTGTGTTCTGTAAAAATTAAGATAAAAAAATCTATCAATTAACCACTTGGTAAAGACTGTTGATGTTTTGAACACACTGAATTGAGACATACATATATATAAAATATTTAAAAAATCCCTTCTCACCCACGGCGGGTGGTTTCTTCCTCTGAGCTCGGGTCCTCTACCAGAGGCCTGGGAGCTTGAGGGTTCTGCGCAGTATCTTGGCTGT
>CAEFZX010018749.1:0-26383 GCA_903066825.1 Alfaro cultratus | reverse complement strand
ACTGTATATATATATACTGTATATATATATATATATATATATATACAGTATATATATATATACAGTATATATATATATATATACAGTATATATATATATTTCAGTCTGGAATTTCATTCAGCCTTCCATTATATAAAGGCCTTAAAAGGTCTTAAATTTGTCTCTGAAACCTGTAGAGACCCTGTAACTTTATGCAGCCTCTCATTTTGAATGGATGATGAAAACCTCAGTAATCAAATTCTAGCAAGTGAATATTTTCTGTGTTTTATCTTGAATTCTCCAAAGTTCTCTTGAACACTGTGAAGTCTGCGTGATTCTTCCTTGCCCAGGGATAACCAGCGTGTATCTTCCCCCCCTCATGACTCCCAGGTACCTAACAGACTTCGAGCCCGTGCAGTGCCTCGGCCGCGGGGGCTTCGGCGTCGTCTTTGAAGCTCGCAACAAGGTGGACGACTGCAACTACGCCATCAAAAGGATCCGCCTGCCCAACAGGTAGCGCCTCTCGCCCAGCTGCAGCACGCTTCCTTGCTGGGGGCTACCAACTCTGTTTCCTTTAAAGCCGGTTATGTAAGCTGTGGCCTACTTGCTAAACACAGAAAACCACACAAATTCTTAACTGGCGTTTGGAAACCAATATTAGTGGTGCATTTATTATTTATACGCGCAAGCATGGATATTTAATGTTGCTTCTCTTAGCCCTTGCGGACCGATCTGTACGGCTCCTTCCTAAAAAAGTATTGCAACCGTGAAGGCAATTTCTCTATTTCTGGCTTTGGCTGCAAATACTAATAATGAGATGTGTGACTGAAAATTGTTTGTTGTTGCCCCTTTGTGCCTCTTGCCATGATCATTTTAACAAAAAATATAGTTGAATGTCTTGTTCTCATTTTGGTTTTGCATTTGAAGAGTATATTTATGATGTAGAGTTTCATACAAAAAGAAAACCAGATTGTGTTTGAGGGATAAACAGCCAATAGCAATTCTAAACGGAAGAGAAGATGAAAAATTAGCGATATTGCACAAAAACTGGCAATTGTTTACGTACATTGTTAGGAATGTATGCAAGAGAAAAGAACAGATGGACCAATTAAAACATCAGCGGCAGATGACAGAAACCACTGTAGGCCTGGTGTGGAGGTATTAGTCACAGAGTCTACTGTCTGAAAACGACAAACACCAGAAGTTATTTGGAAGGTCAGAGTAAAACGACTAAAACCAAAACGTTGAGAGAAGCTCGAAGCTTCAAGGACAAAGTTTGATGGACTGATGAGACAAAGTTGAAGCGTTACCAAAGGGACAGAACGGTTCATGTTCGGAGAAAGAGAAGATTGGCTCATAGACGACACCTTTAGAAATCCTGACCTGCCGATTCCAACCTTGTTTTTGTCTGAAAAGTCACAGAATGTAGCTGCTTCTGATTTTCAGAGGTAGATGGATAAGGTTGATCGATGTTTACACAAGTTTTACTTCAGTTTTACTGTTTTATTGCAACGTCACAAATAGTTTTTAGCGCAATAGTTGAAATCAGTGTGAAAGCTGGATGTTTTTCAGCCTTGTGGTGTGTGTGTGTGCGTGCGTGCGTGCGTGCGTGCGTGCGTGCGTGTGTGTGTGTGTGTGTGTGGTCCAGGGAGCTGGCCCGGGAGAAGGTGATGCGAGAGGTGAAGGCCCTGGCTAAGCTGGAGCACCCAGGGATCATCCGCTACTTCAACGCGTGGCAGGAGAGCCCCCCTGAGGGCTGGCAGGAGGAGATGGACCAGAGGTGGCACAAGGACGCCAGGTTAGAGGGCAGGATCAGGGGGTCGCTGGGGTCACATGCTGTCTGGGAAGGTTCGAGTTGAGTGTTGTCCGGGTGTATGGGTTTAGCATAGAAAAAAAAGAAAAGAAAAAAAAGACTTTGGAAACTATTACTGCTTTTGAGCTGTGTTCGTTATTTTATGTCCATCTCTCCGTCTTCTCTTTCCTTTCTATATTCTTCCCTTTGCTCATTTTTTTTTTACTTTGTTTCTATTTCATTTTCCTAATTTCTTTTCTTCCTCCCTTGCTTCCCCCATTTCTCTCTTCCTTTTTACCCTTTCTGTCCATCAAAACTTTCTTCCCTCTTTTCTTCCTTTTTTATTTTTAGCCTTTCCTTTGATCTGTCCTTTTTTTATTCCTTCCTTCCATCATTTCTTTGTCTTTCCTTCCTTTTTTATTTTGTTTTTTCTTCATTCCTCCTTTCTTTTGTTTCTCTGCTTTCCTTTTAGTTTTTCCTTTAATCCTGCTTTCTGTAATCCTTACTTTTCTTCTTTCCTTCCTTTTAGTTTGTTCTTCTTTCCCACTGCCTTCCTGTATGTTTTCCACTCTGTAATAAAGTTTTGTCCCATTGCATATTTGTCTGTAAATTCCTGGTAAACATTGTATTTCCAGCTGGTTTTAATCATCCTGTCCTGTAGTTCAGCAGGTCACCATTAATAATCCCTCAGAATGAAATCCAATCTTCCACCCTACCTGTAGTAGTAATAACTCTTCCTCTTCCAGTACCACTGACTGGCCAATGAGCGTCCCCGACCACATGGAGGTGCTGTCGGTCAAAGTCCCCGTGTCCAGCTCCGTGTCCCCCGCGTCTGGTCCGGACGGAGACACATCCGTCAGCGCTCAGGCTCTCCTCTCCAACAGCAACGCCGGCTTCAGCGTCGACGACGGAGACGGCGACCTGTCCTTCCAGCCGCTGCCGGGTCACGACAGCCTGATGTCCGAGCGGGACAGCCAGGCCGACCCCGACGCCTCCGACACCCCCAACTCCTTCGAGCTGTGCCCGCCTCGCGGCCCCAGCGACTGCACCTCCTCCTCCTTCGACATCGTCTTCGAGGACTCCGGCTGCGATCGGGATGCCGACGCCGACACGGACTCGGGCACGAGCGCCGCCGGTCCCGGACCGCTGACGGAGAAGAAGAGTTCTTCTTCTTCTCACAGCAGGCAGGAGGAGGCTGCGCCACCAGCTTCCTCCAGTCCTCCCCGACCGACCTCGCTCACCCTGGCTCTCCCAGCCACCCAGCCGATCCAGCGCTTCCAGCCTTCCCCAAAGGTTATTACCAAGCGACCAGCTCAAACACTCGGCCGTCCTGTTGTCAGATTGTCCTTGAACACGGCGTCCTTCCTGCAGGTGTACCTGTACATCCAGATGCAGCTCTGTCGGAAGGAGAACCTGAAGGACTGGATGGCTCAGCGGTGCCAGCCGGACCAGAGGGAGCTCAACCAGTGTCTGGACATCTTCCTGCAGATCGCAGAGGCCGTTGACTTCCTGCACAGAAAGGGCCTGATGCACAGAGACCTGAAGGTAAAGGCACGCAAAACCTGCACTGAGGAGGAAGAAATGCTATGCATCCCTTGTGTCAGCAGTTCCTAAACCCAGGATTTCTCCCAGGGTTTTATAAGCCTGGCGGGCCTCTAGGCTTTACTTGCGCCCCCACCCAGCTAAGAATTGTTTGTTTATTTATTATACTTTTTTTTATACACCAGTTTCTGTAACCACCGCCAATCTTTACTGGTCTACAAACTAACAAGTTCAGCCAGTAAAGTGACAAGTCATGGATAAAGGATCAACAAATTTTGGATACTTTAATTAGGATGAAATGACTAAAACAAAGTTGTTGTTTTTTTCACCTTTTTTAAGGTGAAAAAAACACCTTAAAAAGGTGCACAAACTAAACACCAACTGTAGTTGGTGTTTAGTTTGTGCTAATAATATCTTCCAATAACACAGTTACCTAGTTATATTTTCAAATTTCCTGTCAAATTTAAATCGTTTCTAACTCAAAAACATGGTGGGATGACTGCACTAGCACTCCAACCACCAGGCTCAGCAAGTTTCCTGTGGGAAACCCTGTAAACCACTGACAAAAAGAGAACAATCTGGATAAATCACTACAGGCCAATCTTCAACCTTCCATTCATCAGCCAATCTATTGAAAACTAATCAATACCTTCCTAATGATAACCAACTGCTTTGACGTCTTTCTGTCTGGTTGCCATGCCCACCACAGTACTCATACTGCCCTGGTCGTTCATTAGCTGTGTTCCCACAGACCGTGTCGTTGCGCAATTTGACATTTCGAAAATAAATTTGCCTACTGGAAACATGCCACTCAGGTCTTCTGGTTCTGGTTCTGCTCTGCATCCCCAGAACCAGAACCAAACATGGAGAAGCAGCATTCAGCTTCTATGAACCACACATCTAGAACAAACTTCCAGAAAAATGCAAAAACAGTCCAAACACTGAGTTCATTTAAATGAAAGCTAAAAACCCCCCCCATCTGTTTAGAGCTGCTTTTGATCAATAACAACTGGAACATTGATCAACATATTTAGTGTTTATTTGCTTGATGACTTTCATGCATTTGACGGAATGGGATGTTTTATAATTGGCTGATGTTTTCATTATTTAAATGAACCGCCTGATGGCTGACATGTGCTGCACAAATCAACTGGACTTGTTCTCTGCTCCCTCCAGCCTTCCAACATCTTCTTCACCATGGACGACGTGGTGAAGGTGGGGGACTTCGGCCTGGTGACCGCCATGGACCAGGAGGACGACGAGGACGAGCCCAGCGTGTTGACCCCCGCCCCGCTCCTCACCCGGCACACGGGCCAGGTCGGCACCAAGCTCTACATGAGCCCGGAGCAGGTGAAGGAAACGAACGCTGCTGCAGAAGGGACTCTGTTGCGGAACATAACCACCAGACTGACGCTGCTGTGTCTGCTCTGCTCCACAGCTCTCCGGCAACTCGTACTCTCACAAGGTGGACATCTACTCGCTGGGGCTGATCCTGTTCGAGCTGCTGTACCCCTTCAGGACCCAGATGGAGAGAGTGAGGGTGAGTCAGCAAACACACAGACCTCTAATTGTCTCCTGATTATCTCCTGGAGTATTGTCTTGGTTCTTTTAAGGCAAATTTTAAAGGATAAAGAAATCCTTTAGTCTCCACGGCAACCATTCAGCTGTGTAAGGCACCTGGTTGAGCCTAACACCTCCTTTGAGGCACAGCTCCTCTTCAGTAAGCTTTCAAGCTTCCACCTCATAGAGCAGCTCTCCCACACTCAGCTCCTTCAGACTAGCCAGCAGCAATTAGCAAACACCTGATGGAACTACACATCTGTGGAGCTCAATGCAGGATCTACTTCTCAGAGCAACGCTGGTAAAAACATTGTTAAATAGAGGAGCCATGTTGTGATGACTTCCTGAAGGCGGAGCTTCAGAAAGAGCAGGAGTTTCTTAAAGAGACAAAAGGCCCAAATTCAAGGCGTTAAATTACAACGTCATGTCTCCTTTAAGTCTTATTTGATATGTACAGCATTAAAAAAAATGAAGTTAACATTACTTTATTTTGCTATAAAATGTCACTATGTGGCTGTAAAGTGCATAATACCGCCCCTTTAAACTTTTTGGCATTTTACCATGTTGCAGTAACAAACTTCAGGGTATTTTATTGGGATGTTTGTCATCTGTCTAAATAAGTTTAATAATGTGATTGTCTATTCAATCAGCATTCAATGCAGCTTTCTCAAAAAAATGTTAAAATATAATCATGTGCTGCTTCTTTTTTAATTTCAGCTTATCATGACAGTCGGCCTTCTCGAAATGAGAAAAAAACTTGTAACAAAATGGCTGCTTATCAATGAAACATTGGCCAATCAATAAGCTCTATCAACCATTTTGCTAAAAAGAGAGGCAAACATTTCAATCTCTATATATTTATTTAATAATTGCAACTTTTCACCACCCTTTAGATGATTTCCTCCTATTTAGCTATTATGGTTTGAATCACAAATTAAGGTTTGTGATTCAAACGTGATGAAATGGAGAAAAGTTCACAGAATGAACTCTTGCTAAATCACTCACCGGTGTTTACCTTCCTCCTTTCAGACGCTCACCGAGGTGAGAGCTCTGCGCTTCCCAGAGCTTTTCTCCAGAAACAATCCTGAGGAGGTGAGTGGTCATGTGCTGCCACCTAGTGGCTACAAGTACAACTAACATCTGTATTAGTCGTATTTGTAATCTTTATATATTTTTTTTCTTGTTATATTATCAGAGAGTAGATGTAAATTACCCGTCCACACTAATCCAACTATGACGTGGTTTTGGATTAATTTATCGCCTAAAGATCTGAATGTGACATCAGATTTAGAAGAGCATAGAATCTTTCAAATTTGATGCTTTTACTCAATATGAAGTGAAATTCATAACTTTAATGTGTTCTTAATAAAAACTCAACATGTCGTTTGCAGGGGTGCAGCCAACGGTTTTTAGTAATCGATTATTCAAACGATTAATCGATTAATTTGATTTTCAAATTTAACCACTTAACGTTGTTCCATACTAACATCATAAATACATTAAAAACGCATGCATTTCTACTATTAGTATTATTTTTGTTTTTGAAATAAGGAAAAAAAACACACATTTTATTGCCTAAAATGCAGTGACAGCATTCAGAAGGATGAATCTGCAGTAAAGAAAAAAACTCAACTTGAGAAAAATTCTGTCCTTTTTTCTTGACTTAACATCAGTACAGTGTAGGGCTGATCATTTGATTATTTTTTAATAATTGGACAACAGAAGGTGCTTAATAGGAGATTTTTTTTTTTAATCTTAAATGCAAAATATAAATTTTTTGAACATTTTGGCTTAATTTCTTCTCTGATTGTGGTTTCATCAAATGGATCCTATTTTGGAGTACATACAATTGATTATGTGATATTATTGATATTATTGATGTTACTATTATTATTATTGATTGATAATAATATTATTGATATATATATTATTGATATTATTATTGATATTATTGATACAATTAATCGATTAACAATTGATTGATTACTGAATCAGTTGATGATTGTTTAAATAATCGATTAATTGTGATCAATGGTTTGAACCCAAGTTGTTGTTCTTGTTAAATCAGACACTGCCTCATCCTGTGAGTGTTATAGTTGCTGCTTAGCAGAGCTGTTTACTTTGTAATGAGATTAACATAATCCTGGAGGACAACCTGGGATTCTCAGACTCTTTAAAACGCCGCCGCTCTGTGTTTGCCAAACTGTATTCTCCACTGCGTTGATGTCTCATAAACCAAACATGTCCGCCTCTCTGTTAACAGCTGACCATGGTCCGCAGCATGCTGTCCCCGAGCCCCGGCGAGCGTCCCGAGGCGGCCGACATCACTGCCATGTCCCTGTTCCAGGAGCTGGAGCTGCCGTGCCGGCTCGCCGTCCGGCAGCGCTCCCGCACCTACAGCTCCTCCTCCATGGGCCGCCCCACACGCCAGGCGTCCTCCAGCTGAAAACGCTACTGTCCGACCAGAGGGGCCCCGCCCTGTCACTTCGCCACCAGAGAATAGCAACAAAAAACTTTTTAAACGTAGACTATATCCCGCACAGTTAACTCTAGAAAAACACCGTGTCATTTATCGTTCATGCAGCGTTATACTACCCAACTTTCACCCTTCAGAAGAGGGGAAAGGTTCTTTCAAGAGCATTTTTCTTGTGGGTATTTCAACAAAGCAAAGAAGGGCAATTTTGTTTTGTTTTTTATCCTGCTCTCAGCCAGCTCTGTGTAAACCTGCCCAATGATTTCTCTGCAGCATTTACCTCTGATCTTTCTCTAGAAACTGACTCTTTTCTCACTCTTAACAAAATCATCCTCGACATTGATGCTAAAAAACCCCCCAGATCCGGTCAAAACGTGCCGCTCGCTCCCAACGTTGAGCCAGTGTTCAATCCCACACCAATCCATACGCCTCAGGTATGAAGAACCAAGGGGACACTCCTCACTCCGAAGGGGCCTTTGATGCTCGTGCGAACGCCGAGTGGTGTTCCCACACACAATCTGCCTGATTTGGAAGACCAAAAAAAACCTACAAGAAAACAGAAAAAAAGAAGACGACCATCTTGTTTTCATAATCTTTTTTTTTTTTCCGATAAGAGATGACGTATTGCATAGAGAGGAGTTTGAGTTCCGTCCGCCAGATGTGACTTGCCTTTAGGATGTGGCCGTCTGCCCTCTCAGGCTGAATGCTAGCGCTGACCCTCGCGTCGTTTTGCATGTATCAGACGGGAACGTGAAGGAATGAATGTGGCATTATTTTTTGGGGGGTTTTTTATCTTAAAGCCAGTACTTTTTCTCTGCATACATTTTCCAGATTAACTCCCCAGGTGCTCAATCCTTTTCTAGCACCTCCTCTTTGCCATTTGTACATAGTTGAAGGCAAAACTTTGTTTATACAATTTTTTTCCCCCCCTTTGGTTAAGATAAGTTTGACCAATGTTGTACATATCGTAAGACGCCATTGCTTGTAAAAGGCTTTTTTTTTTTTTTTTTTCATATTGACCTGTAAGATAGTGTGATATACTGTGAGAGACAAAAACAAAGAGGAGGTTCGCTCTTTGCCGTTAATGGATAGCTGAATGTTACAGTGTGACCCCCTGCCTGGAGACCAGACCACGGTGGTCACCTCTTTGAAATTATTCTCAGTGTTTGTTTTCACATGTTTTTGGGGAACCAAGTGGAGAGCGTTGCCTTGCTTTGGTAAGAGAGAAAAAAAAAAAACACCAGAGGGGAGCTTGCAGGACCCGGAGTGCCATTTGGAAAGACAGCTAAGTGTACTTTTCTGCAACCAATAACACACCTCTGATTATGGATGATTCAACAGCCTTCTGCTGACAATTTCTCCCCCTGAAACGCACAAAACTAAAACTTTTTTATGGTTACAGTAATAAAGGAAATTGTTTGTTTTTTGTAGAGATGCACCGAGAATTTTCAGCTCGACGGGCAAATGCAAATCTCAAAAATCTGGTATTCTTCCGATGTTTGAACACACCATGCACAAGAATTATCAGCTAGTGATAACAGTTCTCAGTGTGGATGTTGTTACTGTGTGAAGAAGACCTAAGGTTGGTCAGTTTCAGTATCGGTGAAGCGTTTCAAGGTTCGGCTGCTACAACAGGAGCTAGACTTCAGCGAGTTCTGGTCATTGCGCTCCGACTTTTGTTTTTCCCGTTTTGTGGCGAACGTTTTCAGCTGTGAAAATAGTGGCCTGCCAAAATGACGTCAACATGTACCCACCTTTTAAATTTGCCCGCTGGACCAAAAAAGCCTGACCACCCAATCCCCGTTTTGAAAAGGTCTGATGTGTAGGAGCTGCTGATGGGTACGCTTTGTATTCCAAAATCTGAGTTTCCGAGTTCACAGTCAAATATGCAACAATAACTCGGCCTAAAATCCAAATAAAATCTTCTGATGAAGACCACATGAATATTTGAATCTTATTAAGCTCATAGTATATTTACTATTAATTTTAACAACTTGTAAACATGTATCTCTACTGTTTAAGTGCATCAAATGGAGGAAAAATACATTATTAGCAAATATAGGCTAACTACAACTAGCATCATGAATTATTAGCAACTCCAGCTGATGTCCAACTTGAATTCCACACTTGGCTGCAAAATCTTTCCGAAATATAATATCTGACGTTCATACAGAGTGAACACTGACCGGATATAAAATATGGGGGGAAACAGTGGAGTTAGTTGTTTTAAATCAAACCGAAAAATATGTTATTAGCGCTTATGGCTAACAACAACCAGCATCATGATAGTAATTTCTACTGACGTGTGGCTAAAATGCTGTAATATCTTTCCCAATTTTGATCTGTTACTTTCAATAAAGACAGAAAACTGACCCGATATAAAATATCGGGCAAAGTAATGGAGTTTAAATTCTACAGAAAATGAAGGATAGTCCCCATTTATTAATTGAAGTGTATGTTTATGACCTTCATTCGATTTTGATGCACTTTTCATATTGAACTTCAGAAATGAGGATAAATGTTAGTCAGATGATGCATTTACAAAACTAAAGTAGTGTAATATTTGCAGTTTTGATGCATTTAATAAATGGCGTAAAAAGAAACCTGAAGAAATCTGTGGTCAGATCGGTGCATTGCTACAAAAAAACCAAAACAAAGGTTGAGTTCTGCAGCTCTCCTGCGTCGCAGCAATACAGCATTTCCATAAAAAGAGTTGGTTGGTACTGTTTCATCCCCTCTGCTGTGTCTGTGGGGAACCTGGACCTGATGACGGTTGTGTAATCCACATGGCCTTTGTTTTAATGCGCTTTTTGGAACTACACACACAAACTGTTAGCTGTAGGTTGTTCTTTCTATGATTGTACTTTTCTAAAGACCTTCTCTTTTTTCACAATGAGTGCAGTTTTTTTTTTATTTTTTATTACTCTGCAGGGTTTTTAGATCACGTTAGTCTTGACTGTGTCAGACAGAGGAAGTCAAACTGATGTTTTTATTTATTTATTTTTTTTGTTCATTCATCCGGTCAGCTTACAAAAGAGTTGTAAAATTATCACTGTTTCCAAATTTAAATAAGGCCCACCCTGTTAAAAGTGATTAAGTGATTTCGCCTCATCAAAACCAAACCCTCCAGGTGTTGTTTTTGTATGACTTCGACTTTTCTTCTTTTTTTTTTTTTTTTTTGTAGAAATATTGTTGCAATTTTTCTCTTTGATTACTGATTAAATTTCACAAGAGGGTTTGGAATAATCATTCCTCAGGAGGTTTTGTTTCCAGAGTGAATTTTGCTCCAAATACATGTTGGATAATGGGACAAAGCTTCACAACTTTATTCGACTACATTAGTAAAATGCCTCATCATCTTTGTATACTGACTGCAGCATTGCTGAGTGGTGTATTAACAGTCAAACCAAGAAAATGTGATCCCATCCTAGGTTTTCCGTCCTCGTTTGTTTTCCGGAAACCCGAGGAGTTTTCTTGGATGAATTGTGCGGATGGAAACCAATTCCATTGTGCGTCTCGAGCCTCTGCCTGCACACGCAGACGCTCTGGTCTCTGTGCACCGATCCCATTTCTCCGTCTGTCCATGTTGAACTGTAAATATGTCGATTTGGTTTATTTATGTTTCGTGGGCGTGATCAATCCTTTGTGGGTTGGCGTTACACTGAGCGCTTCATGAAATGGAGCGCATTGGAATATGACTTCTTATAAGTCTGAATTTAATAAACTGTTCTATACAATTTTCACAGTTGTGTGTGTGTCATCAGTTTTGTTGGCCGGTTATGGTTCTGATGTAGTACTTTCTTCTAATATCAACCATGCTGTTTGGAACAAGAGCCATTGTTAGCATGTCTGTCTAATGAAATTAGCGCTACAGAAATGACCTTTATGGTGTCCTGAATCCAACTGATAATATTTGACTTAAAAAGTGATGTTCATTGCTGTCCTGCAAGAACAAAATGGACAAAACTTTCAAAAAACAAAAACATTCAGTCCTTAGATGTCGGAGCTGGTAGATTGCAAAAAGACTTGAATTCAACTAATATCAGATTATTACCCAGATCACATTCCTTCCACTTCACCATTATGAGCCACTTTCTGATAGTCTATGACTCAAGAGAAACTAACGCCACTCTCCTGATTAGCATGACAGCTTTGTATCCATTACAAATGTGTGTGAAACTTTGTCAATATTCTGCTGATGTAAAAAAAACACACAAAAAAAACCCAATTCCGCGATTACCCTGTTTCCTTTAAATGAGAAACACAATTCAAACCACATACGAATAATCTTGTTCATGCACCAAATCAACACACACTGCACCATAATCCTCCGTCTACTTCCTGTCGTTTTCTTCTTCATGGTTTGCGCCAGTGGCAACATCCGGTTGTCAATCATGTGACTCGTGTTGTGCGACATAAACCGATATCAATTTTACTAGGAAAGCCACCTCATCCTAGCGCCAAAACTTTGTTATTGAAGAACGAGAGTTTTTTTCTGAATTGCCGTGTTTCCATTAAGCAAATTTCTTTTCAAAATGTCAGCCAAATTCTATGGCCAGTGGAGCTAGCGTTTAACTTCTTTCACACATTCAAAATGAGAACAAGAAATGTCTTCTAAAACAGTGTGAAGGCTCCATGGTGGAGCCAACGGCCTGCAACTGGGTAATTCTCCTGTGTGAGCCTTTCATGCAATGACTCACCAATGGATGCCGGCCCGCTGTTTTTCAGCCCTGAAGCCAGTATGAAAGGCTGAAACGGTGCCAAATATCTTCTCTGTGTGAAATTGTTTGATTGCCTTTATCTATAAGGGTCTATGAAGTCAACACCATCAAGCAACAATGGGAGATTGTGCGAAACTCTGCACACCAGCTTTCAAACACGTTCTCATGCAGAGACTTGGTTGATAGTTCCCTGGCATGCTGAATGGTGTTGATAACACTAGTTCATGTGCATTTAAAGTTAGCCACACAGGTATGAAGCTCACAGCTTCTCTAGATAAGGGTGAAATGTCTGGTGCCATTCATGCAAGGCTGACATAAATTCAAACTTCTGACAAGGTGTTTCCCATAGTGGGACAAAGAAACATCATCTATGAAGGAGAACCCTCTAAGTCACTCAATCAGTAAAACTAAAATAAGTCAAAATGTATGAATATGTAGACTCATGACTGTGCATAGATAGATATTTTGTATTTTCTTATCAAACAACATTTATGCATTAAATCTACAGTGTAAAATGATGCCCTTGGTGTTAACTTTGATATTTCTTTCTGTCATGTTGGACAGACTCATCTCTGGGCCAAACCCGGACTGACGCTGAGTTTTTTCCCAGTCAGCCATGGATGGTGGAGTTAAGGCGTCTTCTGTCTGGCCAGACGTGGTCTCTGAGGTTGGGCAGGGATTTTTCTTGTTAATCCAGAGCAGTTAACTCTTTGGGCTCCGGACCACAGGAGGGTTTAAATGTAGTCTAACCCTGACTTTGGGTCCAAGATTACAGAGTGAAGATTCTGAACAAAACTAGGTACGTGTATTTAAAGTATGAGTTCTGTTTGCTTGTCCACCTGCGTTGTTTATCCAGGTTTAGCCTTAGTTTCAGTCTTTCCTTTTGATCAACCTTTTTTTGGTGTTTGTTTAGTTATTATTGGTTATAGTTGTTCATGTTTTCCCAGCTTCTCCTGGCTCCACTGTGCCATCTTCCACTCTCTCTCCCTCAGCCTGCCTTCTCCTCCCCCCTCACAGCTGCACCCAGTTATCAATCAGTCCCATTTTATTGTTCCAGCACTGACAGTTCCTCTCTCCTTCATTCTTCACTGGATTTTTCTGTTAGCTCCTTGTACCTGGTTCCTGTTTGTTCCTGCTCTTGCTCCTCTTGTCCTCCCTGTTGCTTTGTAAATCATTGTTTTGTTATTTTCTCGTTAAATATCCACCATCTACTCGCCACTTCTGCCTGCATTTGGGTCCGATCCTCACGACTACGCAGCACGACGATACTGATCATTTCCACACTTTTGGCTACAATTTCCTCAGATATTATTTAGTGAAGGTTAGTCTCTAAACATCGATTTTTTTTATTTTTTTTGTCTTATTTTACATCAATCCCAAAACACTGCACTGGTCGTCATCATTTCTTTCTCTGTCTGTGTGCAACAAGTTGATCCACGTTTGATTTCTTTGGTTGGGCTCACACGTGGCCCTGGCTTTGTGCCTCTGGGTTAACTCATCTCTATCTGTCTGTCTCTCCTTGCACTAACTAACTCAACGCTGATCAGCACGCATAAGTTGCAAAAATGTGACGTCACCAGGTCAGATTTATTTATTTTTTTTCTGACCTTTGCACCACAAACACATGTACACTGTTACTGTTTTGAACCCTCCTGGTTACAGTTCCAGAGGTCCAGAATCTTCTGGCGTTAGATAACACCGGCTGGCTGGAGGCAGGAGTTAAGCTCGAGGTTAATCGAGGTAACACTAAGGACACAAAGTGAGCATTGAGGTCAGTTCACCAACTGTGTAAACCCACAAAGACTATTACTTTAAAAACCAGGTTTTGTTTGTGCCAGTGGGGCTGTTACCTGGGGCTGCGCTGGTGCCTCACATACAGAAATATTAGTTTTGACTGAGCCATCGGAGGTTCAAATCCTGACCTTTGACCCCTTTGTTATGTCTTTCCCCCTTTCTCTCTCTGCTCATTTGCAGTCTGATTACTGTGAGGGACGATTAATGTACTTTATCTTATGAGGTGTGATCTTTGTACAAAGGTCCTTCACAAAACAACATGACAGCTTGTTTGCTTTCTGCCCCTTAAGTCTCCCATGTCAAAATAATGCAACCCTGGACCCTTTATTCAAATTATACATACTGTATATATTACTTGGTATTTCTATACTTTTATCTTTGTGTGAAGCTACAAGACTCAATTGCGTGTCACTTTGCTGCTGAATTTTCCCCAGTGGGGGATAATAAAAGACATTTCTATTCTACTCTTCTATCTCTTTAAACAATAAGAGAAACTCCAGATGATGACATGTGGCTTTGGAAACATCTGATAGGTTAATCAACATATTAGAGTTAGTTGGAATTACACCAGTGGATGTGTTTTAATTCCACACCTGGAACACCGTGCTTTTTGTTTTGTTTTGTAACGGTATGATTTCAAAAGAAGTCAGCCAAGATGTCTTGAAGAGAATAACGGAGCTGCACGAGTCTGGGTCATCGATGGGATCAACTCCCAGACGCCGGATGGTGTCGCATTGGTCTGTTCAAAACAATTACATGCAAGTGTAGACATGATGGGAATGTCCGACCATCGTATAGCAGGTTTAACATTAACAGGTATGCAAACGGTGCTGAATCTGGTATGACTGTCATTGTCCACAGTGAAACATGGAGGACCACTCAGTGAGGAGGAAGACAACTACTTCACAAGACATATAAAAATGACAGATTTCAGTTTGCAAAAGCGCACATGGACACTGCTGGTCCTAAACGTATCTGACACCAACCCTGTCTGGTGCTTTGGATTCTGTCAGCGGAGAGCGAACCTGAGAGCGACGAGAGAAATGTGTCGAAGCTTGTTTGGCATTTCCGCCGGGGTCGACTGAGTCACTGCTATCGTTCTTCTGATTGGTTGTCAGGGGAAAAACTACAAAAGAGGTAGTTTTATCTGCAGTATTCTGTTCATCAAGTGAGTCTGTTATATCAGCCTCTAAATCTGATTATGCTTTATGTTGTTTTTTTTATGATCAGCTAAAAACAAACCCACTGCCTTTCAGATGAACTCATAATTCTTCTTCCACCAACTTTCTTTGTTCTAACTTGAAAAGAACTTCACATTTTGATGACTCAGTCATACTCTCTCAACTTTACAAATACTTTGGAGCATTTTCTGACGGTTTCTTTTTTTTTTTAAACCTGATTCTATTTATTGCTTTTGTCTCTTGATAGCTTGACTTTGTCAGTCAAGAAGTTAAGTGGTTCTCCTGCCGTTTGCAACGTCCAAGAAGTGCCAGTCAATCACTGCAACATGGGAGATAAAGCTGAAACCACTCATCAGTCATAAGCTGGAATCAATATACCTTCAGGAAAAATGTAATTGTTGAAACTGTTTTTTTTTTTTTAATACAAATAATTGAAAATAAAAAGGCAGCACAAAATGGCAAGTGATAAAACATATGGGTTTTTATGTCTGTATAATAACGTTGTATGATCATTGTTACATGATATTGTCCAACAGCTACTTATTCCTTTCCCAGTTGTTAAATGACTTCCTCTGAAACATCCTGTGGTCTTCAAAAATCACATCTCCCTCCAACTCGCAACAGTTACAAACAATACCTAATAAAATATAACATTGTAATATGCAGCCTAAGCATAGGTTATTTGAATGTGAAACTTTAGTGTTTACATGAAACTATAAGCCGTTAAATATTTTAGCTGGAAGACCTTCTCAAACTAAAATATTTGAACTACAAAGGTCATTTTAATTGAACATTAACAGCATACTTTTTTTAAATCTCAAAACTACCAAGTTGAATGTCGAAATTACGACTTTGTATCTCATAATTATGACCTGTTATCAATTATCCTCATACGTTTGACTTTGTATTTTATGAGTTTGAAAGAGTGACTGGTGTTCATATGAATGAGCAGAATAAAATTGTACAAGTAATTTTTATTTATTTTTTTATTTTTTTTACAATAAATAAATTAAAATGCTGTGAGAAATGACGCCGGGATTTATGGCGGAGATCCCAACCTGAGGGGGCGGGACTTATTACCTGTTTTCAAAATAAAGGTTTCAGGCCGCGGACGCTGCGTTGCGCATTTCCGTCGCCATAACGTCACTTCTGGACGTCAATATGCGGCTCGGTGCGGCGCTGGGAAACAGCCGCTGAAATGATGGGAACTAAGTAACCAGCGAAGCCTTTCCTTCGGCGAAGAGCCTCCGCTGTTTCCTCCAGGGAAAACGCCACAGCCGCGTCGACAAAGAAGGAGCCTCCGCAGACTGACAGCTCCCTGGGTGGTTATCCCCCGAAGCGGCGGACCGCCTGCCTCAAGCAGCCATCTTTTGTGAGAGAATGTACGGGGCGACGCGGTGGGCCTGCTCGGGCTCCGGGTCTGGCCCCGGCCGGAGCTTGTTGATGCTCACAACCGCGCTGCTGCTCTCGGCCGTCGTGCTGCTCTCCGGGCTGCCGGCTTTCACCGAGGCGAAGGAATGCGACAAACCGTGTATGAACGGACAGTGTAACGCCGCCACGGGCAGCTGTGTGTGTTTCCCCGGCTGGGTTGGGGACCAATGCCAGCACTGCGGAGGGCGATTCAGGTACACCGAGCGCAGCATGCCGCTGGTTTTACCACTGGGACCAGTTCAGGTGGTTTGGCTCTTGGTTAGAAATAGCACACCGCTTTACTACTACTATTACTACAGTTTCTGTCACTACTGCAACACAGGGACTAATGTGTAAACTTCAATGGTAATGAGAGGAAATGAGTTTAAAAGTAATTTCGTCTGGACACAATTTAGCACACAAACAAGGCTTTCTTCTGAAAATGGTCCTCTTTAAGAGTCCAAGTCAAAATTTCTTTGATAGGTATTTATTGTAGGCTGTTAATTCAACGTACTAAAAATATCACAACCACTAACCTCAAGAGTATGTTTTTTGGGCTTTTATGTGACAGAAGGAGACAAGCCTATGAAGTGCAAGGAAACTGTAAGAACATTAGTTCTTTTTTTTTCTTTCTTTTTTTTACACATACAAATCAAGGGGACAAACATGACATCTGTACATCTGCACAGTCATCTCTCGCTGGAGTTGCAGCTGCACACATTTTGGGTGAACTAATGCTACTGTGTCTATCCACACATTGGCATTTTTGCCAGTTCCTCTTTGCACAGCAGCTCAAGCTCAGTCTGATTGGATGAAGAGTGTCTGAACATCAATTTTCAAGGATCTAAACTCTTATTGACAAGTTCTGGTTATATGTCTGAAGTCTCATACTTTGTTCTTTATTCGGCTTCATTTGCCTTTCCATCAACTCCTAACCCAAAGCATGATGCTTTCATCTCCAAGATACACTGCTGCGCTGATTAAAGCGCTCCTTTTGCAAAAGGCAGAAATTTAAATTTTTATTAGATGTGCAGAGATCTTCCCCAAGAGATAGGCAGCTGTAACAGCAGAGAAAGATGAGTCTAGGAAGCACTGGTCGCCTCATTAAGATTAAACTTTTGTAAACAATTTCCCTTTGTTCTTTAAAATTATTCAATTGAGTCAGGTTATTACTCGGTCTGTCGCATAACATTCTAAAAAGGTTTGTAACATAACATGTAAAAAAAAAAAAGTTGAGAAACTTTTTCATGGCATTGATGTGACTTCTTCCAATTTCCATCTGAAGAAAGTTGAAGAAAAAATAAGTATGCTCAAAATGCCTCTAGACACGTACATAATATTTAAAAACCTCGACATTAAAGGGAGTCACGGTAACAGATTCTGCTGGACGATAAATTGAAGTTATTGCGATAAACGATGATATTGTTGTTTTGAAGTCTTATAATGGTAATAGTATAATAATGCAAGTACGCCCTATGTAAGATCAATAAACGTTAATTTCTGACAAACATTTAACAGTGAAACTGGAAGACATGCTAAATATCCAAAATGAATAAGTGTATCCTTGAGTCTCTGTAAACAAAATCACCCTTAAAAAAAAACAAAACAGTAAGTTGAGACCAAAACACCAGACTGGTTCCTTTTTCTCATCCAGTTTTTTGGTAGAAAGAAAAACAATCTTACAAATGGAAACGACCTCGCTTGTTTTGACGTTATCATGCGATTAATTGACTTATTGCTTCAGGCTTACTCGGGTTCTGTTTCCCATGAGTGTAAATCGAGGTCGGACAATATTTACCTGACGATAAAGCCTTTGAACTGTGTGGAAACAGCTGCGAGTCGCAGTTCATAATGTGGTGGTAAATACAGGAAACGCTCGCAAATTGTCCCCAGTGTAGGATGTGGAATACAGCAGTTCCATCTTAACGTCCTCTCATATCATCAAGGTAGAACAGAGTTGACTTCCCTTTGGGATCACTAAAGTAAAAAAAAAAAAAAAATTAAAAACAGCCTTTTATTGTCCCAAAAAGGGGAAAGTCAGGCGTAACGGGAGTATTAGATATAATACTTCACACAAAAAAGTTGTAAAAGTGTTAAAAACAATGTATGCAAAAACCCACATTAAAAATAACAAATAATAATATACTGTACAAGACTATAAGAGAAAATGCTGAGCAGTTCTTAGAAACAGGAAAATCAGACTCCTGATCCGAGGAGTATTGGTTCACTTTTCCCAAAAAAATTTACATGATATTCATGTGTTTTGAACATTAAAAAGCAAGTCTATTTACAGTATATACCAGTGCAGAAAAACAGAAGTGGAAATTTTATTATAAATGAGTGAAAATGTAATGTACCACACCATGATTTTCTACTTTGATATTAAATAAATTTCTTGATTAAAAAAAATCAGTAAAAATATAAGACGGTGTAAATGATTGTGCAAGTACCAGCAGGAATGTAAACACATTGATTTTTTTTTTAAAGAGCAGTAAAAAATACATTATGGTTTCAATAAGAGGGGAAAAACCCCACAATCTGCATCACTTGATGACAGCTTCACTTAGCCTAACCGAGTGCTGATCATATTACTGACTGCTTTGGACAGCATTGTGCGTCTCTGAACATCATCCCACCACTTCGACACAAACGAGCAGCAGAGTAAAAGATAACTCTTCCCCTCGTTTACTTTCTCTGGACCTTGAACTGAGTCGAACGTGGAAGCCAATCTTCCAGATTTTGCAGCGAGTTGGCGCGTCTTCACCGGCTAAGCGGCGATTCAGCGTGGGCGCCATCTTTCCTTGGGTTTAATTTGTTACCTCATGTCATGCTGCCTCAGCACATTGCCAGCCTGTTAGGCTGTAAAGTTGAACCCGTGTAAGCCATGCCATGTTATGCTGTGTGTGGCTCAGCAGTTGGACGACGAAAAGGAAGCCCAGCCAGTTGCTGAGCACATGTGAGGGTGGGCGCTGTCTGGATGGAGCAGTTTGCCTTTGGTTGTGCTTACACAAAGAAAAATAATTATAATTTAAAAAAAAGAAACATGGCTGAAACTCTGCATTCTCAAGACCACTAGCATGAGGGGTTTGGTAAACCACAATCTTAGATTTGTGACCCTGTTTTAATAGAATTTTCTCACTTATCATCTGACTGCATAATTCTATTTGCCAGTTTCTCATCTGTGGTATTCGTAAAGCGCCATCCTGCCATAACCGATTCAGATTTGTCGCTAGGAACTCTAAAAGGCAACAGAATAGTTTCGAAGTCTATTTTGCGAGGGAACTAAAATTTACAACCTGAAACGACGTTGGTATTTGTCATGGCAATCAAAGGTCGACAGTAAAACAGATCAATGATTTGAAGCAAACTAAAGAAATAAAACTGTCTCTAACTGCGTCATTGAAAGCTGTGATAAAATTTCACCGGTTCCGATGCAAAAGTAACCTTGTTGGTAATCTGTACTAACAAACCGAGTGGAAAAAAAAAAAGTTGCAGCATAATTTCCTTTGTTTACCTATAAGCAGGGCTGGTTCATATGGGTTAAAAATAAAATCTCAATTTTTTTTTCATACCAGGTCCGATTTCCTATTTACAAGAGACGGAAAATATTTTTTTAAAGTGTCTTTTATCTCAGTCACCCCTTCTGTGAGTTATACAATGGCAAATATTTGTTAATTAGTCGTAATATTAGCAGAATAAAGATGCAGTTTTACCAGAAGAATGCATTAAAATTAAGTGAAATAAAGTTGTTTGAGGATAAAAAGCTTCTATAGACCAACTCCCTCCATGTGGTTCTTTCAAAACCACACGGTTTTGAAAGAACCACACGGTTCTTTCAAAACCGACAGGAGCGACAGGAAGCATTTCTGTGCTTCCTGTCGCTCTCAAGGCTCAGTTGTTTTCACAATCATTTCAAAGTGCTGCTACTAAGAGTGATTTAATATTGATGTGTTAAAAGATTAAGTATTTCTCTATCTGTAAAACTGACAGCAAAGTATATCTTCACAAGTTTCTCAACATTTCTCATTTAATTTTGACATTTTTTGTTCTCATAAAATTACTACTTCATTCTCCTAATATTATGATGTTATTCTGGTCCTGCGGAGACTTTATTCTCATAATATTCTGATTTTATTGTTGTACAACTTCATTCTTGTGTCTTTATGACTGTATCCTTTTAAAATTATGACCTTATTCTTGTAATTAAAAGTAAGATAAATCTCGACTTGGCCCTAATGTTCTGTCAGAGTTGATCTGAATCAAAAGTCTAAATAAACAGAAGCTGTAAAACATGCTTACCAAACAAGATATGCCAAAAATCAGATTAAGCTATAAAATCGATTTTATTATTTATAGATACAAACTTTATACAGCAGTCTAATATTGCTTTTCTGTAACAGTTGATCATAATTTTATTTTTGTTGGCTCTAGTGGCCCTTATTCAAAAGTAGTCTGACAGGAAGACATGCGGCAAATGTCGAGGACCAAGGCCTCCATATGTGGGTTGTGCTAAACCCCTGCGCCACCACAGCACTCCCTGGTTGATCATACATTTTATGTAAATTAGCACCAGTGGTTACATTAGTGTTTGGAGAGAGCAGTTGGTATTACGCAGCTCTGCAGTTAAATAGGATTTCACTATTATCTCACTGAGTTCCACGTATGATTTAATAGCACTTCTAGTGGTTTGTGTTAATGCTAAACTGGAGGATTACATACAACTTGTACATTGTCTCTTTTTAAACTTATTCCTCTAGTTCAGGGGTGGGCAACTCCAGGCCTAGAGGGCCGGTCTCCTGCAACTTTTAGATGTATCTCTACTTTAACACACCTGAGTCAAATAAAGAGGTCATTAGCAGGATTCTGAACTTGACTGCACTTAGGAGATGATTCAGTTATTGGATTCAAGTGTGTTGGACCACAAAATGTAATGTTGGACCAGGTAGACATCTAAGAGTTACAGGACACCGGCCCTCAAGGACCAGGATCTGCAGCGTTTCCCACAAATGTTCCTAATTCATCATAAACTTTGAGATAGACTCTTTAAAATATAAAACGGAGCAATGTTGCTAAGGTCTTTCTCTCGCTTTAAAGTTGGCGGTCTTAAAAAAACAAAAACAGCTGACCTTTCAGCTTAAGCTAGCCAATTTATTTGGTACAAGCCACATTTGCTGTCCATGTTCATTATATACCTATTTTAGTCAGGTTAATTATCTCCAAGTGGAAGGGTAAACTCTGTTTTTCCACTATGTGTTTTATCAGTGGCGTTGATTTAAGAACTGGTGGTTTTTCAGAGTGAAGCCTGCTGTCTGTGTCTGTATTTAGCATAGACAATGCTATCGTACAAGGCTCAGGAACCCAGACTCTTAGAATACATTTTTGCTGCTTTACATGGTGTCCTGTGTTACTTTTATTAGTTTTACTCCAAGTTGTAGCCATAATTATTGCTCGTAATGTTGATACCCAAAGGCTGAGCAAATTAAATTATAAATTATAGAAACAGAAGTGGGCTCTGTCCTTGTTGGTTGGTGCCAAAAAGCCCTCCCAAGGGCAAGCCGTGGCATTTTTATTAGTACGAGATGGTTTTGTAAAGAGTACTCTTTTTAGACGGATTGAGGTCTGGAGTCGCTATTCTTTTGCAGACGAACAGATTTGTGAATAAGGTCCTTGTCTGTGTCTGTGCAACATAGAGCCAGTGTAAGCCTCTGACGTGTGTTCACTTACGGACACTAACTCTGATTCTTTGGCTTTCTAATGTAATTAATGTGTAACTGTGTACCAACACGATGAGCTGGAAGAGTTTTGCGCTTGTAGAATTTATGAATATGTCGTTTCTTGCAAGGCACTTAAAAGAAACGAAGTTTCAGGTAACCTGCCATGTTTTCAGGGTTGTGGTTCTAATCTGCTATATGTATGCTAACGATGGGTTTCATAGTTGACTTTGTTAGGGGCAGAACGTACAGCTAGAAACCTACCATCGTCACCTGTCTTTGCCGTCACTGTTACAGGTTTATGAAATAAACCTATTTAAAATAAATAAACAATTCTTACCCTGGCAGGTAAATCCTGGTGGCCCGCCAGGCTTTTAATACACAAATAGGAACTGATGTGTTAGCATGCTAACTTTTTGAACTTAGAAAAATGCAACTCTTATCATAAGGTATATTTACTAACATCAGGGAATTATTAAATATTGTGACAAAAAGAGAATATTTTAGCGTTATCCTTAAGGCAAACTGCAATCATTGGATTGCTGTTTTGTCTGCTACCTGTTAGCACAGATAGGCTAGTTTTAGCCTTGAATAGGCTAGTTTTAGCCTTGAATAGGCTAGTTTTAGCCTTGAATAGGCTAGTTTTAGCCTTGAATAGGCTAGCTTTAGCCTTGAATAGGCTAGTTTTAGCCTTGAATAGGCTGGTAACCAGCATGCTGAGGCTGGTCACTCGCAATTTGTACTTTCTTTCAAGAAAATATTAGCAAGAAAAAATGGTTGGCATACAGTAGCTGTAGATGCACCGACTTTTGTTTTTTTTTGGACAGTTTTCTGTAATCTAACTTCACATCAAGCTGTATTATATATAGCTGAACTTGACGTCCAATTGATTCGGCAGATGATAGACGGGTCGGCCTATCATTAATCAGATCAGAAGCTGGTTTTGGAATCAATATAGCCTACTACGACTAGGAGTTCGCCTTATTTTGCCACCATGTCATGTAATACAAGTGATTTTATCATATCTGTTACATTCACTGCCACTGTAAAAATGTAAAAGGGCCACTTCATTGAGTATTTACTGCCACATGGTTGTAAAATGTTATAAACAGCGCTTTGTGTTGACTCTTTCGAAAGCTGGGACATATTGCAATGACAGAAGAACATTGATCCATTCAGGGCATCAGTTGCTGTTACGGTTCTGGATAATTGTATCAAATGCTTCAGATTCATCTTCGGTCCCAAACTAATTGAAGTTTTGAACATTCCAGACAAAACCAAATGAAATGATTGAATTTCCAAACTCAGATTAAATTTTGGTTGTGAATGGTATGAAAAGACAAGATCGTTTCCAAATAAATGAAGGTCACACTAAAATGTTTCTAATTAGCAGAAATGTTTGGAAGGCTGGCTTTTATAATTCTGAACCTTCATTTATGGTTTGTAAGAAATGCATTTAAAATCTGGCACTGAAATTTCAGGGTGGCCTAAATATGGAACTTTTTAATTTATCTGAGATTTTAACCTCATGTGTTAGTTTAAGATGCTTCAAATATTTAGCAAAAAGCCAATGTTGAGTTGGAGATGATGGCATCTGAAAATTGTGCTTTCTCAACTTGTTAATCTAAATAAACAAACAACTGAATCTTAAACAAGTCTAATTAAATTAATTTCTCTAATAATTAACCATGTATTGCAGTACTAGCTAGTAACTTACCATGCAGTCTGCCTCTCAATTCCCATCCAAAGCAGTATTGGTTAGCTGACTCAGTTAAAGTTAAGTGGGTCATCCAAAGCTGATGAGTCAACAAACAGTTTAATTGCTGTCATATCAGATTTTGTGTACTGATTAGCAAAGTCTGCTAGCAACTGATGGCATCATCCAGTGTTGTATAAATTCCCCAATATTTTCCGGGTATAGTTCTTTTAATGTATCAAAATGTGGAGAAGGTAGACTGAAATCACATGTATTGTTGTCTATGTCGGTAGTAATTGTGTTTTTTAAAATAAGTGACAAGAAAGGTGTTAAAGAAGCTGTGTGCTCGCTGCTGGGTGGCACGTTGGGATCAGGAGTGTCTGAAGCCGCTTTTCGTTTGAAGGAGCTCAGCTTGTCTGCTAGCTGAGAGTCCCTGTATGCCCTGGAGAGCTGTGATTACCGGCTAACCTCTGAATTGATACTCGCATCTTCACCTGCTCTCTCAAAGCAGTTAGTAAGCTGTGAACCTGCGATACCAACCCGAACCGTCAGCAGGAATTTGTTCTCTCTGCGGTTATTTAGGTCTTAAAGGGAGCCTGTCACAATAAGAAATAAATAAATTCATTGCAAGATTAATTAAAATCAGTGAGATCATTTCCATTTGGACAACAGCCAAAATTTTGAGAAACATTAACTTTTGCCGTGTTTTCCTTGTCCTGGGTGAATATTGACAATATTATTGTTTATTGCAATAATTTCTGGGACAATTTATCGCTTAACTAAATTTACTATCATGACAGGCCTTCTTATAACTACTGCAGATACTATGACCACATTTAAAAAAAAAAAAAGGAGAAAATTCAGAGAAAAAGAAAAACAAAAAATTCTGATTAATCTCAGAAAATTTCTGAGATTTTCTTGGAATTCTACTCCTCCTTTTTTTATGTTTACATTTACAATGTTCGTCACAAGATTCAGAGATAGCGTTTAGTGCAGCACTGTCATGTGTTTGGCATTCTCTTAAAAACACCCTTGCCAATGGACTTTGAGCCTCCCAACCCAAACAACCGCCTGCAAGTGTTGACCTGTCCCTTTGTGGCTTTAGGAAACCTTTCACAAACAAGAGGTTGCAGCGCCCTTGTTGCCTAGATATGAATAAAGTAATCTTTCACAGCACACATGGCTAGAACTATCAAAGTTTCTTTGGTTTTTAGAAGCATATCCTCTAAATCTTGCGAGATCTGTCAGAATAATATCTGGTTTCTGAGGTTTCTTGAGGCTGGAGGTGTAATCCTTGGGCCGAGTCACGTGGCTCAACAGTCGATGAGTGTTCTCGGCTTGGCCGTCTCTGCTGACTTTAAGGTGAGACTGTTGTGGAAAACAACGGTCTGGGGCAAGTCGGCGGGCTCACTGTTAATGATTACGCTCTCTTGCTCCCCAGAGTGGGCGAGCTTCCCTCTGCTGGTAACAACAGGTTGTACTGTACAATTACCATCGTTTGTGTCATGGCCTCCCATAATTTGCCGTGAGGTTTAATCATCTTTACTCTCTCTGTTGCTCACTCATCCACTGCCTGAAGTGACGTGTTGCAGCATTAGTTGGTGTTTACCTGAACTCACTGAGCTGCGGTTCTCAACCTTTCAGGCTTCTGCCTCACAGAGCAGCCTTTTCCCTTTTGCCTCCTTCAGACTAGCCAGCAGCAATTAGCCAACACCTGGTGGGACTGTTCATCTGCTGAGCTCATTATAGGAGCTCCTTCTCAGTACAACGTTGGTAAAAATGTTGGTAAAGGGTTAATAGAGGAGCCATGTTGTGATAACTTCCTGAAGGTGGAATTTCAGAAAGAGCTGGAGCTTCTTAAAAAGACAGAGGCCCAATTTTAAGGCGTTAAATTACAAAGTCAAATTTGTTTAAAAGTCTTTTTGTGTATTTAAATGTATTCTTTCTTTCTGTCTCATTTCTCCTCTAGGCTCACAGGACCGTCCGGTTACCTGACTGATGGCCCAGGAAACTATCAGTACAAGACCAAGTGCACCTGGCTTATCGAGGGACAGTAAGTACAGTGCAAACTCACTACCATTAGACCAGCAGCCACAGCGCCTGAACAAAATACTCATATCATTTGAACTTTTTTTTTTTTTGCCACATTTTAAGGAAATTATACAGTTTTCAAACTGTTTTCCAAAAAATATCTGCAAATGTGGCATGCCTTATATATATTTATATACAGTGAACACTCGCTATATCGCGGTTCACCTTTCGCGGTCTCGCTGCTTCGCGGATTTTTTGTGCAGTTTTTTTTTCACAGTGCATTGTATTCTGCGTCCTGATTGGCTAAACAATCTCTGCGCTTCTTCTCTACATATGCAATAGCGTTACGGTATTTAAATACAGTGAACCCTCGCTATAACGTGGTTCACCTTTCACGGTCTCGCTGCTTCACGGATTTGCATCGTGCATTGTGTTCTGCATTCTGATTGGCTAAACAGTCTCTCCGCTTCTTCTCTACCTGTGTGTCAATAAC
>CAEFZX010018745.1:0-34189 GCA_903066825.1 Alfaro cultratus | reverse complement strand
CACGACCCGGCAGTCGCGTCAGCCCCGCCCACGATCTTCGTGTTTAGAGGTGCGACTCCGCAGCCTGACAAAGCAAACAGACATTAATTATATATACAGGAGTAAAGTAATAATAATGATTACTAGAGTAATTTTCATTATTTAAAACTTTGAAGAGTTGGGAAAGCGTCATTGCACTCACCCTGAGCTTTCAGCCCTGCAGGAAAAGAAAATGTAGAGTTTAATGGCAGCTTGGTGATCGCAGTGTGTCAAAGTGGCCACACGAGGGCGCTGCTGTTTCTTTGAGATCTCAGTGAACTTTGTACTGAACTTCCTCATGTTTTGTTTTTAGGACCCAATTCGCTGTAATAAACATTACTACAGTCATGATATTGTTCCCTGCCTGTGCTGCCATGAATTTATTAGATAAAATTAAGCTTATATTTGCTTGGTCAATTTATTTATATACCTCATATGTCTTACACACTGCAAAAACATAAAGTCTTACAAAGTATTTTTGGTTTAGTTTCTAGTGCAAGTATCTTACTACACTTGAAATAAGACAAACTAACTTACAAGTATTTTTTCATAACATAAAATTTATATCATAACATGGGAAAAATGTCTTGTTATAAATGAGACAATCTGCTAGTACTAGTACGTTTTCATCAATATTAATGAATTATTTACTTAAACAAGCTCCTGTTTCTTGCTGAAATGTTACTTGTAAGTTAGTTTTGTCTTACTTCAAGTGTACTATGATATTTATACTAGAAACTAGAAAAAAATACTTGATAATTTTGTGATTTTACAGTGCATTTTATATAAAATGCCATAATTTCACATTTTACAGGGACAATTTAACAGGAAAAACACTTTTTTGAATTGCAATTGAATTCACTTCTTGAGAATTTAAATGGATCACACTATTAAGAAACACTAAAAATCAACTAATACGTACAGTTTAATTTCACCTGTTTGCCACAGAACACACACACAAGTAGGGTAAATATAATTAATATAATTAGTAATTAATCCCACCTCGACCAGAGAGGACCGTACACATCAACAGCACCCACAGAGTCGAAGCCGCCGCCATGTTGCTCAAAATCCTTCTGCTTTCTGTCCGTACAAACTGTTGTGAAAGCTTTTATCCAGCTTCATGTCTTTTTTGCTTACATGTACAGTAACGAAACAAGGAAAACGCTCCCTACCTAAACCTGTTTCTCTTCATGCCAGTAAGCGCTGACTCATTGAGTTTGCATTCATACAAAGTCTGAAAACCAAGTTTACAGTTAATTATAGCAGTTAATTATAGAGCTGTCATGAACATTTGACGTCTCATGGCTTCCTATTCATCTCTTATCTAAGAAGCCCAACCTGTTCTTCCCTAGCATCTCTGGTAAAGATGTGTGTGTGCGCGTGCGCGTGTGCGTGTGTGTGTGTATCATAGTTGTAATCTGACCCCAGAGACACCTCGGTTAGACAAAAAGGAAAACAACACACACCATTTCTAGACATTCACACAGGCCTGCGGTGCAGGTGAGGTAACGCAGCTTTCCAACAGGTGATGCTATGAATGACGTCAATACGGCAGCTGATAACGCTACAAAAATACAAAATCTTACCAATTAATTTAGGTTTAGTTTCTACTGGAAATATCTTAGTACTTAAAATGAGACAAAACTAACTTACAGGTATCTTTTCAGCAATTTCTGAGATTAAGGTGAAGATTTTGGAATGTTTTGTGGCAAGTTTTCGACTTTTCAAACTCTGAAATATCCAAGTTTTTCTGGAATTTTTTTCAGATTAACACCAACATTTCTAATTCATTTTTTTTTTTTTATCAAACTTTCAAGTTTTCAAACTCAGAAATTTCCCCCCCCAAAAAAATTAAGAAAATGTCTGAATTTATTCTAATTATATTTTTTTTCTAGCAAATTTAAAATCTTTCAAACTCAGAAATTTTCAAGTCTTTTCAAGAAAATTTCTGAGATTAATCTCAAAATTTTTGATTTTGCTTTCTTCCGAATTTTTTACTTTTGTTGCTCAAAAATGTTCTTGTTTTCTCATGAAAATTTTTGAAATTAATCTCAAACTTTCAGAGTTTTTTGGGGGACATTTACTCCTCTTTTTTCTGTGTAAAGAGGCCCTAACAATCCGTCATAGCAAAGCTTACCTAATAGGATGGTTGTTTTTTTGTTAGATTCCTCTTCCTATCTTCTTCGGGAATGAGTAAAAGTGGAACAGGAAATCGATTGGCAGATTCGGCGTCTCGATTTACCGATCAATCTACATTAAACCATAACCTTCGGTCCGAACTCTGGGCAGTGACCACATTTGTGGATCTAAGAAATGAGGAACTGGAGGATGTTTGGATGGATTGCTCTACTCTGATGTCCAATCTCTCCAAAATAGTTTTGATTTAAAAACAAAAGCAAAATTAAACTGAAATCAAGCTGATGTCATTTGTCCAAAGTTGCACCATCACCAGGACATTTGTGCTATTATTTACTTTCCTGTCTGGAAAAACCTTTAATCAGTCTGCATGGAAAATAATGTCATATTTTAGCCTAAAGAAAGATTTTGTTGATGTCTTGTTCATACCAAACCAAAGTAGAAACATAAAATCATCATGCAGAAGGTGAAAGTTCTCCTCTCCTGTTATTCGTCTTTCTAAACGTTCACACTGAAAGCAATCGGTGTCAAAGGAGAAAATCTTCCATTAAATACGTGTTCAAACACAGAATGCAAACAAGTCAAATGAACAAACATTAGTCACTTTTTAAAGCATTTCAAGCCTTGTGTTTGTTCCTCCGCTCAATCTTCACTCTGTGACATAAATACGCTGCTAGGAAAAAGTATTTGACTATTCAACATAATCAAATATTGGATAAATGTAAACTGAGTAAATAAAAAAAACTTGTATCAAATTGTGATTAAACTTTACAGAACCAATCTGCACTGCAAAAACACAAAATATCACCAGCTAACGTCCTCTAGTTTCTAGTGCAGAGATCTTAGTAAACTTCAAATTGAACAAAACTAATTTACATGTTACTTTTAGCAAGATACAGAGGAGCTTGTTTTAAGTTGATAATTCCTTAATATTGATGAAAGTATGAGTTCAACTGGCAAATTATTTCACTTATAACTTGGAAAAATGTCTTGATCTAAGATTGAAAAAAAAACACAAAAAAAACAAGGAGAAAACTCTGAAATTTTGAGTCCCAAATGCAAAAACTCAAATTTTGAGATTAATCTCAAAAGTATTGTAGGAAAATAACCTCGACATTTCAGAGATTCAAAAATTCCCAAGATTTTTCTAGAAAATATGTGAGCTTAATCTAAAAAAAATTTCTTGCCAATTTTCAACTGTTGGGGCTCAAAATTACTGGATTTTGGTGTAAAAATACTCCTCATATTTTTCTTTTTCTATCTGCGACGGCCCTAATAGTGTCGATATCCAAAGTGAAACCAGATAAACATCTAATTAAGTCGGTGAATTGTTAGGTTTTCCGTTAACCCTGTGAGGAGCTCATCACGGCCGGGACTAAACTCTGTGAAGCAGAACAGAACCTCCTTTTCTCTCCTAAATGTAACTTTTTACTCTCTCAGAAAAGCGCTGTAGTGTCGGCTGAGTGTTTGCCCACAGCAGCTCAGTGGGGATTACTCTCCGTTTGTTCACAGCAACACTGCACCAATGTCAAGCAGCCCCCCAGAAAACCTTGGACTCCGGCCCGTGTGAATTTTAAGTGACCCGTTTCCTCCACTTGTGCTTCCCCGCACATCTTTCCCCTCTTTCCTCCTTTATTTGGAGGAACGTCCACATATCAAAGAGCCTCCTTTCACTCTCTGTGAGGCCCAGGAACAATATTTCTTGTTCCTTCGGGACGATCCCGCCCACTGTCACCTCAGACATCTATATATGCAGAAGCCTGCAGAACGGACCTGTTGATAAGAACCTGGAGTGAAGACAAGCCCAACCATGCGGTGTAAAGTCCTCGTCTTCGCTCTGCTCCTGGTTCTCGTAAAGCCTGGTGAGTATTGTGTGTTATTGGACTCACAGGCCTGCATGGATAATCCTGCGCTTAATCTGCGGGTTCCAGCTCAAACCGGACGTTTGTAAGAGTTTAGCAGAGTTTAACTTCCTGTTTTCACTCTCAGAGAGAATTTATGCTTCGTAATATTGTGATCATGCAATATTAAAGTGGTGTACATTCAAGCATAATGATGATAAAGTAGAAAAAATTTGATTTATTTGTTTTAATGATATTAATTTAATGCATACACTGCAAAATCACAAAATCTTACCAAGTATTTCTAGTCCAAATATTTTAATGCACTTCAAATGAGACAGACTAAGTTAGAAGTAACTTTTCAGCACAATATAGAGATTATTTCACTTGTAACAAGACATGTTTTCCATATTATAAGTTAATTTATCTGCCAAATCAAAATCAAACAATTCAGTTCAAAGTGTTCTATGTCATAACAACACAAAAATCAACAAATCAACTACCACTTTTCATCAATATTAAGCAACTATTTACTTAACACAAACCTCTATATTTTGCTGAAAAATTAGTTTTTTTCAGCAAAATAAAGTAATTTTATTACTTTAAAATAATAGCTTGTCTTATGTTAAGTGAACTAAAATATTTTCTCTAGAAACTAGACCAAAATTACTTGGTACAATTTTGTGTTTTTGCAGTGCATCAGCACTGACATTGCAGTTTTTGTAATAAGTACTTCCATTATTTATTATTTATGATCTGATTCTGACAATGCTGATAAAAAGAGGACAAGGAAGTGGGAAAAATGTCAAAAAAGCATAAAACAGAGTCTGTAAGTAAGGCAGTGTAACAATGTTTTCTAGGACTTTATGTTCATTTTTATCCACATGTTCCCTGGTGAAACATGATGTCTGCTGTGTTTTTATGCAATGATTGTCTAGTGTAGCCGACTCTTCCTGCTGCAGGATAAGTAGAACAATAGAAACTGCATTATTTTAAGAATAAAAATGTAGTTTTTTTAAAAAAAAAACTTCACTAAAGTAATATATAGAACAATATAACTGCTTTTGGGTACAATGTTTTTCCACATTTATTGGAAATCCAAGAAAGGTGTGCAAAATAAATGAATATTGTGCTGCAGAGACTTACTTTAACTGAAAAGAAAATTAAGAAAAATCCAAGTTTTAATCTTAGAAATGTTGTTGAACAGAAAATATCCTAACAAGAAATAATTGTTCAAAATAAAAAAAAAAGAAATTCAAAATAGCTGTGATAAATGAGACCAGATGAAGACCCAACTTTATCCTGCACTGCAAAAATATGAATCTTCGCAAGTATTTGAGTCTAGTTTCTAGTTCAAATACATTATTACATTAGTAATTTTCTTTAAAAAAAAAACCAAAAAAAAACTTTTCTGTCCTACCATCACAAACATTAACATATGGAGTTTCTGCAGAACGCTACTTGGGCTTTAACTAGGTCAAATGAGATCAAAACTACTTAGTAAGGTTTTGTGTTTTGTGTCAATTTAAAACAAATGACTCCTCAGACGGAAACACTGCAAAAACACAAATATTACCAACTATTTCTGATCTGGTTTCTACTGTAAATATGTCAATACACTCAAAATAAGACCAAACAAACTTACAAGTAACTTTTCAGAAAGAAAATAAGAGCTTGTTTTAACTCAGAAATCCCTGATATTGATGAAAAAGTTCTAATTCCACTGGCGCCGTTACCTAGCAACCCCAGCCAAGCCCAGCCTGTTACCTAGCAACCCCAGCCAAGCCCAGCCTGTTACCTAGCAACCCAGTTCTAGTTCCACTTGCAGATAATTTCACTTATAACATGGGGAAAATATCTTGTTGTAGGTAAAGTAATCTGTAAGTGGAACTCATCCATTTTCATGAAGTATTATTGACTTAGGCTAAAAAAGTTCCCAGTTGTGCCTCAGTGTGGAAAATAACTTTTTCGTCATGATTGATTGCAGCTGAGGTTGAAGCTACTTCACCTTATAAGCAACAAAAAGGCGTCATTCAGTCCTAAAGGCTCATCTGTCACACTTTGCTAGAGGTGAAACTTAAACACTTCAGTGTGGAAAGTTTTGTGTAACTTGGTGCCGTATCTGCATGCAAGTATTTATTGTCAGGTTACTAATTAAGCTGATTAGAAGACTATATTTACACCGATTCATTGAGAGTGGCTTATACTGCGATTACTGATTTACCTTTAGAGGAAAAGAATGAAACTAAAACACTAGAGTCTGGAGACGAGCAGTAAATAAAATAAAAATCAGCCTATTTGTGTTAAAGTCCAGGTTCCAAGACTGATTTCATTTAAAAAGTGTTTGTTTAAATTCGGTGTTGCTTTCAAATGCACACAGGATTTTTCACTCCAGGAAGAAAATGAAATAATTTCCTATGGGTTTTGTAGCTTCCTTATTCTTGTTTCTGTTGCAGAGAATATTACAAGAAATATATAAAATAAAATTAAAACATTTGCATCTCAGTTAACTCGAATAGTCTAGAAATTACTTTGTTTTAGTAATTAAATGTAAAATGTGAAAGTGATATATAAAGAATATGATTTCATTTTAGAAAATTACAATCTTGACAAAAATAAGTTATGTCACAAAGGTCACTGTTAGAGAAACTGAATGTGAACAGGGTGATTTTCTTAAGCAAATTGATGGAAAGTAGAGTGGAAGGAAAAAGTGTGGCAGATAAACTGAATCTTTGTAATAAAAGTGGAACAAAAAGCACATTTAGGAGTTTTGGGGAGACCCAAAAGGCCTGGACTGCAGCTGGAGTTGGTGATGCAAGAATCTGCACACATGGACAGAAACGGTCACATTACTTGAGTTAAGCCACTCCTGACCCACAGGCAGCATCAAACGCATCTTACCTGGGACAAACAGGACAGTCAACCGTTTTGTTTACTTATTATTATTACTCAGTTATTTTAACATTATACATTTATCTTTTTTCCTTGTATTATTTTTCTTTTTCTTGTCATCAACTTAGTTCATTATCAGTTTTGTACAGCACTAACTTGATGGATCTTTTTCCTTCCACTTAACTTTCCACTAACATACTCAGACACTTACTTTTCTTGTTTATTTGTTTTATGTAATATTCAAGTTTTCAGATTAACTGAAGTTTTGTGTTTCATTACCTCTAAGTTATAACAAAATTAACAACTTAAATGCATCGCTCTGAAATCATCGACATGAGTTTTCCTTTTTGAATGAACTTCATTGAGATGCGTTTGTGTTTGCTCTGCTTGCAGTGTCTGCTGATGAAATCGAGGCGAACCCGAACACAAATGCGACGCTCCCCTGCAGCTTCTCCCCACCAGGAGACAAAATGGACGTCTCTCTGATCAGAGTCGACTGGACGAGAGAAAACTCGACCGTCGCCTCCTTCGGTGGAGCAGAAGAAGAAATAAAGGAAGGATTCAGCTGGGATCCCTACGATTTCACCAACGGGGATTTTTCCATCTCCATCCTCAGCGGCAGCTTCAGTCTGCAGGGGATTTATAAATGCACAGTCAGCTACAACTCTACAGACCTGCTCTCTAGAAATGTTACATTTAGTATTCTAGGTATGTTATACTTTACTTGTTTCTAATGGATTCATGCTGTAAAACTGAAGCAAACATTTAAAGTCTACAGCGGCGTACTAGAGACATTGTGCTAAGAAAAAAGGGGTACATTTCTGCCAAAACAGCCCATAAATTTTGAGATAATCTCAGAAATTTTCTAGAAACAACGTGGAAATTTCTGAACTACAAAAGTCAAAACATTGCTAGAAAGAACTCAGAATTTTTTCAGAAAAAAGATGTACATTTTCAAGCTATAGGTAATAAATGTGTGAGGAAAAAAATTTGACATTTGAAGAGCAAGAAATGTTCTAAAAGAAAAAGAAATAGGAAATTTGTGAGCTCCAAAAGTTGATGTTTTGCTAGAAATAATTTTTTTTTTTTCTTTTAGATTAATCTCAGAAAATTTCTAGAAAAATCTTGGACATTTTCTGGCTCAAAAAGTCTCAAAATTCTGAGAAATAATTCAGAAATTTTTAAATCAATCTCATAAAATTTTCATGAAAAACGAGGAAATTTCTGAGCTCCAAAAGTTAAAAATTTGTGAAAAACAACTCAGAATTTTTTTATATTAATTTAACATATTTTCAAAAAAAAAAAAAACTTTTCTTTTTCCAAAAGTCGACAATTTTTTTGTCAGAAGTTT
The DNA here is from genome assembly GCA_903066825.1 of Alfaro cultratus. NCBI lineage: Eukaryota > Metazoa > Chordata > Actinopteri > Cyprinodontiformes > Poeciliidae > Alfaro > Alfaro cultratus. The sequence goes on along the minus strand of CAEFZX010018745.1, from coordinate 25,948 downwards.
TTTTCTGTCAAAAACTTTTTGACAGAAATTTACTCTTTTTTTTTTTTTTTTTTTTATATCTACAGGCCCTAAAGTCTGCTTCCTCTCTCTATTGTTTCTGCTCTCTAGCGCCCCCTTCAGTCTCCGTGCCTCAGAAGTGGGTTCTGTTAGAAAAAGAGAGCCAGCTTGAGTGCCATGCCAGAGGCTTCTACCCGCCGCCAGTGTTTTTCTCCTGGACCAGAGAAGAAGAAGTGATCCAGCCGGCCCTGCAGGTGGAAGGCGAGCCGAGTCCGGATGGATTCTACACGGCTGTGAACAATCTGACCTTTGACCCTTCCAAAGAGGACCAGAACGTGACCTTTAGCTGCCAGGTGTCACACAGAGGCAGCACTAAAGAGCTGGACTTCCGGCTCAGTGTCACCTGTGAGTTTGTTTTCAGCAGAAAAACGCTCTATGGCCCGAGGCTCAGCATGAAGATCTCATTATGACAGAGTATTAGGATCACTGGACAGTTTCATCAATTTTCAAGAAAAAAACATGAGAATTTCTGAGTTTGAAAAGTTAGGAATTTCCTAAAAAAGAAAAAATAAATAAATTTTTGAGTTTCAAAAGAAAAAAAAATACTTTTGGAAATTTTCTCAGTTTGGAAAGTCAAAATTTTCAAAAGTTGAAATTTGTCAACATTTTAAACTCAGAAATTTTCAGGTTTTTCCTAGAATTTATTTTTTTAGATTAATCTTAAAATTCCTATAAGTTTTTACTTTTTAAACTCAGACATTTTTTATTTTTTAGATTAATCTAAAATTATGGTTTTTTTCTTGCAACTTATGGACATTTAGAGCTCAGAAATGTTTTTGATTTCTAGAAAATGTCTGCGATAATTCTCAACAGTTTTTAGTTTTTTGGCATAATTTTCTTTTCTACCCACAATGGCCTTAATAAATCGTGCATCTCATTTAAATTAATTTGAATCTGAAGATTATTCTTGTTTGTCTTCTCAGATCTGCCTTCTGTCAGATTATCCGTTGTTCAGACTCGCTCCTCCAACGCTCCTCTTACTCTTTACTGCGATGTGGAGAGTTTCTACCCACAGGACGTGTCCGTGTCCTGGTTCCAGAACGGCACGGCGCTCCCGGACCCCCCGGCCACGGATCAGAACCCAGATCGGACCTACACCACCAGGCGGTATTTCACGTTGAGCCCCGAGCAGAGGCGGAGGCGCGGCACGGTGGAGTGTGCAGTGAACCAACCGGGGCTGGTGGATCCGACCAGAACGTCAGCAGACCTGGACAAACTGGATCCTCAGGGTAAAAGCTCAATATGTTGGTCTAAACTGTAAAAACACAAAGTCTTACCAAGTCGCCTTAATCTAGTTCTAACTGCAAATATCTTAGTACTCTTGAAATAAGATCAAACTAACTTACAAGTAACTTTTCAGGAAAATATAGGAGCTTGTTTTGAGTAAATATTTCTTATAAAAAGACAAATGAAAAAAATCTTCTGGTGGAATTTGCATTTTTTTCTATTTTCACAGATTACTTACTGAAGCTTCTGCTGAAAAGTTACTTTGAATCCAGTTTTGTCTTATTTCAAATGTTCTGAGATATTTGCACGAAAAACTAGACAAAATATTTGCTAAGATTTTGTGTTTTTGCAGTGTAAAAAAACAGTAAAAAATTTACTTTCTATTTTTGTGGATTCTATCTAGGACAATATGTCTCATATTTTCAGAAATAACAGAATAAAATCACAAAACTGTATGAAAATAGCATTGTACTTACATTTCCTGCGAGCACAAAACATATTTTCTTTATTTAACCCAAAAAATCTTTTTAAAAATGTGGTAAATTTAAAAAAAAAAAATTCTGAGAGTCTCTGAGCTTGGAAATTCTCTCTTTTCTGCAGCATCCAGATTAGATAAAATATCTTCTGGTATCTTGAGCTGCTTGAAATGTGGATTTTTTTAAAAGTGTATTTTAGTTTCTGCTGTTTTTGTGCATCTTCATTAAGTTTTTCCTTTTTTTCCCTCTGCTAGATGAAACTCCTGTGTTGACGAAGTCAGCCAAAGCGTCTGTGGCCATGATGTGTATCTCTATTGTGTTGGTCTTCCTGCTTTGCTTCGGCTTTTCCTGGAGGAGGAGAGATGGTGAGTCACAACCTGAGCTGCAGAAAGTTTAAAGGAATCTGTCACTCAAAATGATCATTTTTCAGTTTTTTGTTCTTTCATTTGTGTCTCTACTGCTTCTAAAAACAGCCCAAGTACTTAAAAAAACAACATCCAGCCATTTTATTGGCAATAAATTATCATCTAGAAACCACTTGTTGGTGACTCTGGAGGAGCTGCAGAGATCCAAAGCTCAGGTGGGAGAATGAGTGGATAGGTAATATTTTCTGCGAAAACTAAACATATTTTTAGGTCAGTCATTTGTTGTCTTTATTTAGCCCATAAAATATTTTAAAAATATAACAGATTTTGTTTATTTTCTGAGAAAATATCTTTTTCAAGATATAACAAAAATGCTTCAAAATGAGGGAGGGTTTTTTTTCTGTAAATGAGAGCTTGATTCCCTTTTGCACCTCTGCAGCAGCGTCTTCACACGTTCTCTCAGGAAATGTCACGAAGCAGCTGTTAGAGCTGCTGTGACCCAGACGCATCGGTAAACAGGTCAGCTTAAAAATAAAAACATTTACTCTACATTTAGTCTGCTTTTAGCTCTAAGTCAGAGTTCATTTCTGAGAAACAGGTTCAGCCATGTCGACATTTCCTTCACTTTCTGAACAGAAACATCTATTTTGTTGATTTAAATCCATTTTTAGTTTATTATCGAGCAGATAACATTTTTAAAAAGTGCAAAACGTTTATTTATGTTGTGATTACTTCCTGAAAGCAGAAATCCTAAAAGAGAAGTGGTTTCTTAAAGAGACAGATGCCTAATTTCACAAAGCCAACATTTCTTTTAAGTCACAATTGATGTATAGAGCATTTTTATCAATGAGTCGAGTTTATTTTTGACTGATTCAGCAACAAGGCTGTTCAAAGTGCTTTACATGATAAAAACACAAAAATAATTGAAGGATCAGATTTTGTTAACTGCTGTTGTTACATATGAAAATGTTGATTAATGTTTCATTTATGATGTTTCAAAAGTAGCTTTAAACAGGATTGGTTTCAGTATGGATTAAAATGTTTCATCTGTTTTGCAGTTTTCTGGAAGTTTTTTCCAGATTTGTGGTGCATAATAAAATTACTTAATTGTGCTATAATAATCAAGTAATTATTATGTGGCTGGAAAACATAATAAAATTATTTTGGCCCTCATTGCAAAACGTCTGGACACCACTGGGTTAGAGGTCAAATTTACGAGAAGGAACCGTTTATTTTTTTCTAACGCTCTCATTTCCTCTGCCTCGCTTGCCACAGAGAAGCAGAAGTCGCTCACTGTGTCAGGAATCATCCTGCCGCCGCGCGTCATGGTCGGCCAAAAGGGGCGGGTGAGCGTGAGCATCGAGGGCCGGCGCGTGGACCGGGTCCAGACCAGGTGGTTTCTCAACGACACCGCCATCAATGACACCTCGCTCACAGGTCGGGACACTTCAGACGCAGCAGGTTTCCTCAAACTGAGCCAACCTTGGATTGAATGACAGGAATACATTTGTTTTTTTCTTAATGTAAATACAGGAAAAGTAAAAAAAAAATTAAAAATGAAGCAAAATGTTGTGTATTTTAGATTGTTGACAGGAAAAGGATGAGTGCAGGTCATAAGGTTAATCTGGGATTCTAGAGAGAAGAAATCAGACCATTTTTGCATCAACCAACACTGCAAACGGTTTAGTTTCTACTGCAAATATCTTAGTACACTTGAGATAAGACAAAACTAACTTCAAGTAACTTTTCAGCAAATTATAGGAGCTTATTTCACGTTAGCAATTCCTTAATATTGATTAAAAACTACGAGCTATAAGTGAAATAATCTGTCAGTGCAACAAAACGTTTTACCCATATTGTGAGTTAAAATGTCTTGTTCCATTCAGATTATTTCATCTACAGCTCATAATTTTGAGGAATTATTTACTTAAAACGAGCTCCTATTTACTGAAGAAAAGTTTCTTGTAAGTTAGTTTAGTCTGATTTCAAGTGTACTGAGATGAGACAGAGTATAAGTATAACATTTAGAAAATAAGAAATAAAATAAAATTTCGTGGAAGAAAGTCCATAAAATTACAAGAATAAAGTCATAAACTTACAAAAAAGTAGTCGTAGAATTACACGAATAGGATCTTAAAATAACGAGAATAGTGTTTTAGGATTACGAGAAAAAAGTTGTAAAATTACAAGAATAAAGTCATAATTTAATAAACTAGTACAAGAATGAAACTGAAACAGTACGAGAATAAAGTCGTATTTCAAGTTATTGAATAGCATAACTTTATTCTCATGCAACTTTATTCTTGTAATATTTTATACTATTTTTCTCATAATATTATTACTTTATTCTTGTGGTTTATAACTTTGTTCTCATAACTTTATTTTATTGTTTTTTATTGACTGTGTCATATATTTGCACTAGAAACTGGACCAAAAATACTTGGTATTTTGTGTTGTTGCCGTGTAACAACTTTAAAATAAGTGATGGTGAATTATTTGCACATTAAACTTGTAATGTTTTCTCATCAACGTCTCCATAATCCTCCCGCCTGACAACATTACATGCAATAGGAACTTCCAGGTCTAACTTTAACTGCCTTTCCACTCCTCTAACCACCATCCATCTGCCCTTCGGTCTAACTCTCACCTCCCCAGCTTCAGAGAAAGGTCCTCTGCTGACCCCCAGAGGCGAGGTGGGGTACTACAAGCTGCACACGCAGGGGCCCGTCCACTCCTCCGTGAAGGGGACCCAGCAGCTGGTTTCTGCTCTCACCTTCATCCCGCGGATTTCTCTACACAAGGGTGCTGTGTTTAAATGTCAGGTGTCTTATGTGGGCAAGGACAAGATTGTGGAGGAAAGAGTGTCGGAGAGGTTTACTATTCTCTGTAAGAAAGCCTCTTTTTTTCTCTTCAGATACGTTTTTCTTTATAATCTGTTTGTAATAATCCGTCTTTCTTACGCAGCTCCTCCAGAGGTGTCTGAAATACAGCTGGCAGAGACAGAAAATAATCCAGGTAAATAAAATCCTCATGTAAAAATTTCTCCATGTCCGTTGACATTAAAACCACAAACTTCATTGGGACTAGGAGGGATAGTGAGTTTAGACGACAAAACATCTCAGACTGAGTCAGTAAACATCAGTTTTCAAGTTTTATTGCAGCGGCAGTGGCAGTATTATGCTGTGGGAATGCTTTTAGCACAGACAAGGAAGCTGGTCAAAACTGATACATGATGGCTCCCAGAGTAACTATTTACATTTACTTAGTTTTTATTATGATGTACATTTTACTTTCACTTGAGTAATTTTATTATGAAGTATATCGCTACTCTTCCTTGAGTAAAATGTAACGTGAGTAACTTCACTGAATAAAGAACAAACATGCTGTAACCAAAACTTCACCAGACACAGACCTGCCGTTTTTGTTAAAGTTTCATAATTTTTGTGTTAAAATAAATTGATTTGGAAAAATATTTATTTTGCCTGATTTTGTTATTTTGTAATTATGATACTTATATTTTCATTTTGGTCTTTAAAATACCAAAACTTCCATATTTTGTTCCGTGTGATTATGTAATTTTTAAACATTAAGTGATTGATGTTTTGATCAGTTACTCAGTACTTGAGTTTCCTTTTTACTAAATACTTTTTTTACTCTTACTTGAGTAATTTTTGGATGGCTACTTTGTGCTGTATATGGCTTCAGAGGTAAATGAATCATGTCTCACTTTGTGTTTTCCTACCAGTCCCACTAAAACACATTCAGGTTGTGTATTAAATGTACCATCCTGTGTGTGAGTCTCCCGTGTTTTCAAAGCTGCGTCCTTCTCTTTCAGATGTCATCAACATGACGGTGCGGGCGACACATTTCCATCCGGATGTCATCACCTTCCGCTGGTTCTGTCAGGGCGGGGAGCTCAGCCCCGTGGCGTCCAAGGCCTCGTCGTCGCCTCTGCCGAATTCAGAGGGCTTCTTCTCCGCCTTCAGTCAATGCAAACTTCCCCGCCGCGAGGTGGAGAAGGGCGCCACCAAGGTGTGGGTGAGCGTGCACCACGTCGCCTCGAAGCAACCAATCACCCGCGAGACTAGAGGTGCCCACAACAGACAATGTGCAACCAAAACTCTCACAGCATTGCACATTTCATACAAAGTTGGTTGTCATTCAAATATGTTGAAGCCATCGCTCTTCTGTGAAATTCCCCAAAACGCCTCTTGTATTGTCCTGAAAAGTTACTTGCAAGTTAGTTTTCTCTTATTTCAAGAGTGCGAAGATATTTAGTGTTAGGGCCATGCTTAGAAAAAAAAAAAAAACGAGAATAAAGTTATAAAATTACTACTTTATTCTAGTAATATTGTGAATTTATTCTCTAAATATTATGACTTTATTCTCATAATTTTATTTATTTATTTTTTTAGCATGGCCCTTACTAAATAAGACACCGACGTCTCCTCTGATAGATGATGAGCCACGGCTGAATTATGAATATTTCTCATGCAGCTGTTTACATCCGTTGCTGCCATGATTTTTAATGGCTTATTGCCTGAACAAACTTATTCACATGTGATTTTAATTTCATTTCTTATTTAATGGACACACAGCAATTGCAAAATAACGGGGGGTTTTCGGCATCAGCAGAATATTGACAAAGTGTCCCACATTTGTAATGGAAACGGAGCTACTAAAAGAAACTTTACATGTAACATACGTCACATTTCTGCAACATTTATTTCCTTTCAGGCTTCATCAAAAGGCCGTGCGTCTCTGATGTTGTCAGTTTCACTCATGCCTCGGATCCAAGCTTCACTCTGGGATGTGAGATCACAGATTTCTACCCTCCGAACATTTCAGTCACATGGCTGAAGCTTGGAGATGGAGAGGAGGATGACAGAGAAGAGGAGGTGATAGAGGGAGGAGAGCTGTGGGGCCCCATACAAACTGAGCCCAGACTCTTCAGGGCCACAGTGACTCTGAAGAGAAAGACAATCCTGCAGGAGAAAAGGGACAGAGGAGGCGGCGTTACCTGCAGAGTCCAGCATTGTTCCCTAAAGGAGCCGATAGAGAGACACTGGAGAAACGGACACAATGGTGGGAAATATTAATATTTACACTTATTAAGGCCATATTAACATACATTAACAAATGTGACCCAAATCCGTATTTTTGCCCAAATGCGACCCGTATCCAACTTCATCACTGCGATGGAGTATTAGAACCAAACTAAGAAAAATAAAAAACACAAATTAAATTATGAGAAAAAAGTTGTGTGGGAATAAAGTCATAGTATTATGAGAATAAAGTCTTATGAGCAACAACCTATCAATAATATGAGCATTATTATGAGAATCAAACCGTAATATTATGACTATTCTCCTGATACTCTAACTTTAATTTTGAAATACTATGACTTTATTCTCGTAATATTTACTTTTTTGTCATAATTTTATTTATTTGATCATTTCTTTCAAATTCAAAAATACTTTATTGATCCCAAAGGGAAATTAAATGTTGTAATTCATATTAATAAAAATTCTTCAGAGAGTTATTATAAATAGTGATGACTGTTGGCAGGAAAGATCTCCTGTAGAGGTCTGTCTTACAGCAAATCTGGAGACGCTTCTGACTAAAGCACTCAGTTTTTCTCAGACGGCCTCATAGAGAGGATGGTCAGGTTTGTCCATGATTTTCTTGATTTTATGTAAAATCGTTTCCATTATCATCTCCAGAGGTTCCACAGTTTTCCCAGAACGGAACCATTATTATTTTATTCCAACCTTTTCAGAAAAAAAAAACAAAAAAAAAAACAGATCTGTGTCCATATGAGGTAATTTAGATATTATTTTCAAGGCATCAGCAGTCTGAAGAATCATGTCGTATATTATTCGAATTTTTCGTGATTGAGGTGAAATATGTGTCTTAATTATGGACCAGAAAAGACTAAACGTTATAAATCAGGGCGTAAACAATGACTGAAAATTATGGTTATGAATTTATAAATCGCAGTTCCTGGTTCTGACTACACATCCAAGCAAACTTCCCTACATAAATTACAATAAATGCTCCACAAAAAGCCATCGCTATTAATTAATCTTTCTTTTTATGATTATATGACAATATTAACGGCTCTCATTTTTGAATAAACTTTAAAATCGATCCATAAACTATTACTTCCGTAAACAAAGCGCTGCTGTGTGACGTCGACGTTCTTCTTCTGCGCATGCGGGTTGCTTAAGGGCCGTTAGCCGATTATACAGAAATCTCGTTGCTTTAGGGTTTAATTAGCAGCATGAACGGAATTAGAAGCAGGAAGACCTGCTGGGTGAACGTAGAGAAAAGTCCTGATTCAGGCTCAACATTTGACGACTTCCTTCCGTTTTCTTTAGCTTCCCCGACCATTCCGACGTCGATTTCCGTTTGTTGGAGCAGCGAAGGCGTCGGCGTGTTCTCCATCCTGCTGAGGGGAGGTCACCCTAAGGCCAAGTTACTCTGGTCAGCGGGGGGACCCACTTTCTCTGGGTTAGTGTCCAGTGAGACGGAGGAGATCGGAGATGACGGACAGAGAGAACTGAAAAGTGTCTGCGCCCTGGAGAAATCCGCGAACCCGCCAAGAACCCCGGACAAACCGGAGAGACGCAGGAACGGCCACGCAACAAGTAAATCAATCAATCAATCAATCAAATTTTATTTCTATAGCACATTTCAGCAGCAAGGGATTTCAAAATGTCTATTATATGATATCACCTTCCTAATACAATAGCCCAGTCATGTTTTGCATGATTTTATTATTATTATTATTATTATTATTATTATTTATTTATTTATTTATTTACTTATTTATATTTTATTATTATTTTTATTTATTTGATTTTTATTTATTTATTTATTTTTGCCTAAATCACTTTTGGGAAGAAAAAAGAAGACTTGGGCTAATATTTTAGGATTTAATTATTTTTATTGCTATTATTATTTTATTTATATTTTGTTATCTTTTTTTTAATTAGATTTTTATTATTATTATTATTATTATTAATATTAATATTAATATTATTATTATATTTTGTCTAAATCACTTTTGGGAAGAAAAAAAAAAGACTTGGGCTAATATTTTAGGATTTAATTATTTTTTTTATTGCTATTATTATTTTATTTATATTTTGTTATCATTTTTTTATTTTATTATTATTATTATTATTATTATTAATATTATTATTATTTTGTCTAAATCACTTTTGGGAAGAAAAAAAAAAGACTTGGGCTAATATTTTAGGATTTGATTATTTTTTTATTGTTATTATTATTTATTTATTTATTTATATTTTGTTATTATTTTTATTTATTTGATTTTTTATTATTAGCATTATTATTACTACTACTACTATTATTATTATTATTTATTTATTTATTTTTATTTATTTATTTATTTATTTATTTTGCCTAAATCACTTTTGGGAAGAAAAAATTGACTTGGGTTAATATTTTAGGATTTGATGATTTTTTTATACTCATTAAAAAGCGTATCTTTTAAAATGAGTATCTTTACTAAGCTCTACTTACTTATTTTTATGTGAGTAATTTTACTGTGAAGTATTGCTACTCTTTCTTCGGTGAAATGTCTGGATAATCGACCCACTGAGTATCTTCACTGAATGAAAAACATGTTTGTTTTAACCAAACATTCACCAGACATAAACCTGCAGTTTTCATAAGTTTTATAACTCGTGAAACTTTAATTGTGTTATTAATATGACTCATTTTCATTCTGTTTGTTTATTTGGATCCCATTACCCATTGACAAACAGTGGCTACTCTTCTTGGGGTCCACATCATAAATCATTATTGCAAAAACAAATACATAAGTGCACAATCATACCACTTTATATAATAAAGTAATTAAGCTGCATTAGAAATATAGTATATTTTCATAAATGTACAATTATAACGCAATGTAATATAAACATTAAGCAGGGCTCTTTTCTTTTTGACCATTAAAATATAAAAATTTCAACAGAATTTTATATTGTGGTCCATCTGATTATGTAATTTTAAAATATTAAATAATTGATGTTTTGATCAGTTACTCAGTAATTGAGTCGCCTTTTTACCAAATACTTTTTTCCTCTTGAGTAATTTCTTGTACAGCTACTTTTTACTTTGACTTGAATAAAAATATGTTGCAGTAGTTCTACACTTACTTGAGAACAATTTTTGTGTACTCTGTAAAAATATATGTTTGCAAAAGTCTATATGACCCTTGAACTTTTACACTTTTGCCCACAAATATGTTTTACCTCCTCAAGTGACCTAGTTGTAACTTCACTCGATTCAGATTTACTAAAGGAATGATATTATTGCATTTTGCATAATAAAATGTTTCCCTTCTTATTTAAAAAAAGGAAGTGAGTTATTTGTTTATTTGCATTTTTTAATGTTTTTCTAATATTGAATATAAAAAAGATGGAGGTTAAACAACAAAATCTGTACTATGTGCCCATTTTTTATCTGATTAATAAATTAATCATCCAAATAATCGATAGATTAAGATTTAAATCCCTTCTGGTATGGAATTCCTCTTTCAGAAACAAAAGCGGCTGTCACAGACCCCGACACTGAAGGCATAGAATACATAGATGAGAAGGTGGACAGCGAGAAGGACAGGTACGAGGAGACGATGTCCGAGTCGGACGAAGAGGACAGCGTTAAGGAAATGGAGGACGCCGCCGCCGCCGGCGCGCTTCACATCAACAAAGTCAACCTGAGGATGGGTCTGAAAGACGGCGAGAGGGAACGTTTGAGAGTGTGTGTGGAGATCACACACCCGGCACTCAAGATTCCTGTTTATCGGTCGTGGACAGGTGAGACCCTCAGTAAACACCTCTTATTTAAAGGGGCAGTGGTACGTAAAATTAACTTTTTTGAGCTTTACATCGTATTATAATATTATTCTCTCATCAAAAACATTCCTGGAGTGTTGCCTTGAGCTTTTCATGCATGTTTGAGAAATCCTTTAGTCTCCATGGCAACCATTCAGCTGTTCAAAACGCCTGGGTGGACCTAGCCCCACCTTCGAGGCGTAGCTCCTCCCCCACTCAGCTCCTTCAGACTAGCCAGCAGCAATTAGCAAACAGCTGGTGGAACTGCTCATCTGTTGTGGTACTTCTCAGTGAAACGCTGGTAAAAATGTTGGGATGACTTCCTGAAGGCAGAGTTTCAGAAAGAGCAGGAGTTTTTAAAGAGACAGAGACCCAATTATTGCCTGAAAACAAGCTCCTATATCTTGCTGAAAAGTGAGTTTTTGGTTAATTTGGTCTTATTTCAAGTGTATTAAGATATTTTCACTAGAAACTACACCAAAAGTAGCTGGATTAAGATTTTGTGTTTTTACAGTGCATAACTACAGAGATGAACCGGAGGGGGAAGCAGAGCCTCTTATTTATCTCTTCCAAATATAAGAATTTATTTTAAAAAATGTCAACTTCCAGCTAAAATATTTTATTCAACAAATATTTTATTCATTTTATCTCCACTTTTAAACATTACCCATAATAACGTGACTTTTCTCAAATGAATAAATGTTGCTGCTTCAATAAAACATTGAGAAAGAAACTCCCACACTCAACAGGAAGTTTGCTCATCTGTGTTTTTCTCTTTCAGAGCCCAATGAGGAAATTTTATCCTCTGCATGAAGAAGATCCACAACTCTGCTTCCTTATTTCACATCCCTTCTAATGTGTCTAATGTGATGTATTTATCTCCAAGGCTTAACAGAAATGACAACATTCAGCTGCATCTCATGTTTCCGCTGTTAGATGAGATTTATATCTCTAGTCTTTTGTCTTTTACTTCTAAACTTTGTATTTGTTTTTCCCACAAAAGTTCCTATTTTTGTATGAATAAGCTGACGATAAAATAAAAACTAAATCGTGTTGACCTGGACGTGTTTTGTCGTTTCTGCAGCTCTGGTGTTTAAAGTTACCTGCCACGATTAGTTCTTGTTTCAAAATATACTTCTGGTTTTTTTAATGCTCTGACCACAGGAACAGCTCATTACTGTGTGCATAGGCGCTGCAGAGATGTGGCGTCCTTATTTACAAATTTATATCACATTGACCACGTTTTATTAAATGCCACTCAGTGCTGTGTTTATAAATCCTGTATTACAACATTTTGGTGTAAGTTGTACTTTCGAAAGCCATGAAGCAATACCGCATGAGACTTGAAACAGGAAGTGGTTTCTGGTATTAAGGCCCATTGCAGTTTTAAGCAGAATCAGCTCCCGTTTGCCAAGTTTGGGTCACAAACGAGGAATTTCATTTCTCTCTCGCTGAAGATGTTTTAAAGCTGCAAAAATTGCTTTTACTGATCAATCGTGATCAACTAAATGTTACTTTTTTGACAAGAAAAGCTCTTTAACATAAAGTGAAAATAATTTCTACAAAGTAATGACAGTTAAATAAAGATATAAATATTCACCCCTTCAGTTCTGTTCCACTTTGACTTCAAAAAGTATTCAACCCCTTGGATGTTTTATTGTTTCATTACTTTTACAAATTAATTATGATCAACAAAATGTAACTTTTTTGCCAAAAATAACGATTGAATAAAAATATGTAACATGAATTAAATGTGTAAATATTCATGCTCTTCTGGTCTGTAGTTAGTGATTCCACCTTTGGATAAATCAGATAATCTTTGAAAACATCGAGCTCCTCTGCCAAGATGGTGACAGCTTTAATAAATATTGAAAAATATTTTTTACTAAATAAAAATGAAATACTGCAGCTTTAAATATTTTTATTTAAATGTCATCATGTTGCAAATAGAAGATTTCATCTTTGTAATTTTTCTTTTTTCAAAAAAATTCTGTATTTTTTGCTTTTGTTATTTTTCTTCCTTTATTATCTATTTTGTATTTTAATTGGGTTTTGATATTTGTAGTTTTTGTTATTGTCTGTTTTGTCTACACAGAAATACATTTTTATTTTACTATGATTGATTTGAGAAAGCAATAAAAGCGTAAAGCATTACAGACACTTTATATATATATATATATATATATATGCAGTATATATATATATATTTAAATAAGTATGTATATATACAGTAGAGCAATATGCTTGGCCTCAGTCAGGGCACTCGGACTGTTAAGTGCTCATTAGAAAGACAGGAAGTGATGCTCGGATGTTAGCTGCACTTTTTATCCAATCAATCAAAAATTGATTGATTTAATGCAGAAGATTATGTTACAGTTTAAACAGATGAAACAGTAACAGCAATAAAATAGTAATGGATAAAACGCAGTGGGCTCAAACCAGTTATATTTTGCATAATTCTGTTTTTTTGAGTTTTTCATGTCTGTGTGAAACACTGAGTAATGCACCTCCCCTCCCCCACTTATTGCTGTGCACTACCAGACAGTAAGCTGAAAAAAGGCTTCAAATTTATTCCTTTTGTTACAAGAAAGGAAAAATAAACGAGCTGTTTAAGAATATTTCAGGTTTCAATTTTGGAAATATGGAAAATAAAGCTCATTCTCAAGCAAATCAGCAGAGATGCAGCAGAAATAATCACACAATCAGCCTCACTTTCCTGGAAGCAGGCTACCAGAGGGTTCAGCCGGCCACAGCTATAAGCAGGAAGAAACCACTAACAGCTTTTCTCTGCTGCTGATTTGCTGAAGCTTCCAGACATGTTTTACTATTTCATGTTATCAGACTCTGCTATGCTGCTGTTCAGCTGTTTTCACTTTATCGTCAAATAAATGTTGATACCAGTTAAAAATTACCTGAGTAAATAAAAAATGCTGAAATCACTTCAGTAGAACCTGTCTGGCAACATGAAGTAGGATAAAAGATCTAGAAAAGCAACATTTTATGATACAAAAATTCAAAACCAGTGAGTAAAAAAGCACACCAGTATCGCTGCCTCTTTCTTAAAACAAGAAAATTAAGGTTTTGGAGTGTCCTAGTCAAAGTAAAGACCTAAATTCAATTGAGGTACTACTGTGTGTCTTGAACAGGCCATTTTTTGTTTTTTAAACCCTCAATTAAAGCAATTCTGGGAAGAAAATGAGTAAATTTCCTCCACAGTGACGTAAGATGTCAGGTTGGTTTGGATAACTTTTCTCCTCACAAATGAGATTACACTGCAAAAAGCACAAATATAACCAAGTATCTTTGGTTCAGTTTCTAGTGTAAACATCTTAACAGACCTAGAATAAAACTAAACTAACTTACAAGTAAGTTTTCAGCAAGACAGCAAGGTAATAATTCCTCAATATTGATGAAATTGTAGTTACACTGACAGATTATTTCACTTATAGTAAGACATTTTTCCCCGTATATGTGAAGTAATCTGCCAGAGTTGTGTTTTTTGCAGTGTATAATTTGAAAACTTATTTTTAAATTTACTCAGGTTGTTTTTTTTGTTTTGGTTTTTTTGTCTAATACTGACATTTTTTCCAGATCTGAAACATTAAGCAGCAACAATGAAGCCAAAACAGCAGAAATCTGTAAGGGGGCAACGACCTTTTCACGGCTCTGTGTATGAAATAAGATTTTTAACTTCTGTTTCTGTCACTTCTCTTCATGTAGTGACAGAAACAGAAGTAGAAGCAAAGGAAATGTGCTTTAGGTCGAGCTGCTGGGAGCTGATAAAGCCTGTGCAATCTAATTTTATCACCTTGAGCCACTTCTCCAATTCCTAACTTCTACAAACATCTTCATTCTGCTTTATTGAGCCCAAACATGCAAAAGTTAAAAATAAACTAGCATGCATCGCTGGGGAGGAAATGCAGCTCAATTTATGCACTGGTTAAGTTTTCCCCACCATGACTCGGCCTACTCAAAGTTATTTTAAAATTGCATTTCCCACTGCAGCTCAGCAACTCATCACATGCATTTTAGTGGTCTGATGTGTCAAAAGTAGCGCTGTTTACATCCGCAAACTGCAGCGCATCGGCTCGACGCGGCGCTCAGCTGGGATCAGCCTCTTCCTGGTCACAGCGCCGGACAGCCGCCAGGAGAGGGGAGTCCACCTGCAGGACGCAGGAGACCTGGGAACAGCTTTCTGCTGGAGCTGCAGGATCAACTCAGGCGCTTTTCCGTTTCCCTGCTTCAAATGGTCAAGAGTTAAACCAGGAAGGAGGCGCAAAGATGGAGCCGGACCCCGACGGTCCGTTTCAGCGGGTGGAGAGGACGCTTGTCTCAGTCTGGGTGAGCAGCTGTCACGTTAACTTTACAGACATTTTATGTTAAAGTTTAAAGTTGCGACATGAGAATTAATGTTTTAATAGTGTCTTCCTGTTTTGATGTTTTCTGCTCCTCCCTCCTCTATTCATCCATATTTGGTCTTTAACTTGCATCGGTCACGTTTCTCCACTCTTTTATTTTATCTTCTTTATTATTTGTTTACTATTTATTAAAATTATTTGCTCTGTTTAAACATTATGATAAAATATAAATGTATATTTATATATTTCCATATTTATTGAAAATGTCAGTATTTCATAACATTACGTTATGCTCATGTTAAGTAGAAACAACCAATCAGAGTCAAGAGGCGGGGCTTAGCACAGCTAGCATAGCATATTGTGAATGGTCAAGCTAGTTAGCATAGCCACCAACGACGGCGGACAAACGGTTTTTCTGTGAAGGTCAGTTGTTTCTCTGCCATTAGCACTATTAGCAGGAGTACGTTAAGCCCCTCCCCCTGTCTCTGATTGGTTGTTTTTGAACGGGAGCCGTGCCTTTCTTCAAATGGCAGCAGCTCATGGAGGATCGATCTTTTCACATATTATCTGTCTAATGTTAACAAATATGTAAAAAAAAACAAAAAAAAAAAACGATTTTGGAATAAAAGTTACGTACTGCATCTTTAAATAATGCTGCAATGTGATAAAACTGTAGCCTATGGGAATAAAGTATGGTGGGATACAATCTATGGAAGCCCATTTCTGCCACCACGATGGGAAAACGTGCATAATTTGATGTCTCATGATAATCACTTAATTATCTTACTATGTTTCAGCTGAGATAATATTTTGTAATTCATTCTAATGAAAAGATACAGCTTTAATTTTAATTCTTATGAATGTCTGATAAGTGTTAACCAGTTCTGGTTTGATCTGTAGTATCTAAAGTCAAAAATATGTCAAAACAATGCAGCAAAACAAGAAGTACTTCCTTTCTCACTTCAAAATAAGACTCAAACATATTCAATCTAAAATCCTTCTTTATATTCAGGACTCATAATAATCAGCTACTTTAGCAACAGTACGTTTTGAATCAGTCCATGGAGTTTCAATAGTTGTGGATTTTGTCACATCCATACTTAATAATATCATATCCTACAGTTTTTACATACTTTCTCGTGATATTAACTTATCTAATTCTAATAAAATGCATGTCTTATAAGTAAATTCTTCTTTTTTGTCAACACATGGCAGGAATTTGCTCCCATACAAACACAAAACTCTTGATACAGTCAGAAAGAGAAGAAAAACAGGACGATATATTGTTTCTTTAACAAAAGTTTAACTCTGGACTCACTAACAGCTTATAATTCAAATAAATACATACATTTATATGAATATATTTGTTTCTAAAGTCATTTAATTGACTTAATGAAGCATGTTGGGCTGAAATGGCTGAAAACTCAAGCTGTGCATCAGGGTCATGTCTAAAATATTTCATTCCATTCCTGATTTCACATCATGACTTTGCAGTGGCTGTTTGAAAGCAGAACTAAGTGGGTTGATGAAGGACAAGAAAAGATATTAATAGGCCTTAAAATATGTCTGAAGGTCATGCACTCGCCTTCTTTTCTTCTGAATTATGCTCATGAACAGGATGCATCTCAGGCTCTCTGATTGGAGGTGGGGCTTCAAATTTACAGCCATGGTAATTACATCCCGACTCCACTTGGTGGCGCCACTGAACACAAGACTTCAGATATTTAAATAGCTCTTTTGCAAACCTACTTATGTGGACTGTCAGTTTTTAGCTGCTAGTTCTTTTTGCTAAAATGCCATTTTATTATCAATTAAACAGAGTTATCATGGGCAGATTTCTCAGACTAGTATCTGACTCTGACAGTATGCGAACTTTGAATAAAATTTACCACTCTTTAGTGGTATTTATCCAAAACGTTTTTAATAAAAAGGCATAAAAAATAATCCAGTTGCTTTTGTTTTCAACTGAAATGCAGAAATTATTTTTCTTGCTTCTGAAGTTATCTACTACATTTATGATTCCAACAGTAAAAATGTAAATTAGGACATTTATTGTTTGTAGTTAAGAATGTTAAAGCTTTTCTCTGAGCTGGTTACGTAGCCTGGTTGTCTGCCTGAGTACCTGCACTTCTCTGCTTTGCAAACATTTCTCTTTTAGCTTGCTAACTCCAGTTTGTATTCACAAACAGACAATCAAACCGAGTCTGCCAGACTATCAGGTGTGAAATCACGTTAAGAGTCTTATGATGCATAAATGGTCAGAGCAAAGTGGTTTAACAGACAACATTTCTTTGAAAGATCTTTAGAAAGTTTTTAGGAGATTACAATACCTGTTTGTTTGCGAGCAAATCATAAGAAAACAGGACATTACTTTTTCACAGTACTGCAAAACGTTGTCATGTTTTGCACATATCAGGAATATGCATGTATTTTAACAACACACCCTTAATCTTACATAAGTGAGATCTGTTATTTAATCAGTAATCAGCAAAGGCCACTTCTTTCAGACTCAGAAACCCACTAATGAACCTTACTTTGTGTGTCGAGGTATTGTTGTTCTAAAACAGGAAAGAGCCTTTAACAATCAGCCTGCAAAGCGGCAGGGACACTATTGTATAAATAGCGTCTTGCACTGTTAGTGTACAAGTGGAACTAAGTGCCTTCTTATGTCTGTCTCTCTTCTCCATCAAATTGTGCACAACACACTCATTGAGATGAATAACACTTTCCCATCTCTTCCCCAGTGTTACATAACCGAAGCTGTGAGCAGATTCCTGAGGACACAACCAGTTGAAGGCTCCAATGATGACCCAACGTCCTCAGATGAACCTGGAGTCGACGGCGAGCCTTCTGGCGGTAGCCAGAAAGACGACGACGCCAGAGGAGTAGAAGTCGGCGAGGAACCGTCTCTTTCCACTGTTTCTCTTGTTAGCTTGTCCTCACCGGTTGTTGCCTGGGAGCGTTGCTCTGCAGACATCGACTTGAAGCCCAAAGAAGAAGATCATGAGAGCAAAGAGGACCTAATAGAGGAACAGCTCGGTCAAACAGAAAATGGCTTTGCTGGGCAGCTGGTCGCAGAAAGTGCAAAGGCACATCAAGAGAAAACTGATACTGAGAAATGTGACACTTGTGAGGAAAGTGTGGCTCCTGAAAACAATGGACAGCGTCCAACTGGTGGATCTGGACATGTATGGGTAAAGGAGGGAGTATATGAGGACATGGATTCAAGAGAAATAAGGCCGCTTGATCATCAGAAAGTGCTGGAAGAAGATGAAGAAAACTCAGAGGAGGAAAGCAATGAAAAGACAGGCGATCAAAATGTCACCAAAGCTTCTGCAGAAATTCTAGGAGATGCAAACAAAGACGCAGAAACTCAGCTTAGACAGTTATCAGAGGATGAGAACGTCCAGATGAGTGTCTTTGAAGAAGCTGCAACAGAGGAAGAGTCAGAACAGGTCAAGAGCGAACCGACGGCCAGAGATATTTTAACTCAAAGTGGCACAAGTAGCAAAGATGTGCAAAAAACAGAGCCAGCCACAATTGAGTTTACAATTAGAGAAGAGGATGTGCTGGTCACCATTATGCAAACTGCAGAGGAAGATGTGACTGTGGAGGAAATATCAGCAAATCTTGATTATGAGATGGCAGAAGGCAAGAATCTCTCTGCTGAAAATGAAAACTCAGCAGAGCAAACGCAACAAGTGGAAACTCTTGTCTGCAAAGAGTTGTCAGGTGTGGCAGAAGATGAGAGGATTGAGGAGGAAGAAGATAACAAGTCTGCAACACATGAAGAGTCAGAGGAGAGGAAGAGTAGCAGAGCAGATGAAGATGTCCAACAAGAGGAAAATGTTTTACCCCAGAGTGTCACATGCAGCGAGGATGATCAGGAACAGTTTAGCCTAAAAGGAAACGACTCTGCAGAGCCACTGATCAATGAAAACATGACTGAACATCAACTTGGACTACAGAAAAAGTTGCACACTTCTGCAGAAACAGACGGGGTTGAAAACAAAGAAGATCTGGAGGAAGAGAGAGGTGAAATACAAGAAGAAAATGAAGAAGAAGACTTGAAAGAAGAAAGTGAGGTAAAACAACACGCCACAAAGGAACAGAGAGGAAATCAGAGGGAATGTGAGGCTGCAGCAGAGATGCTAGGAGATGCTAACATCTGTGAAGACGCATCACAGCATCACAAATCTGAAAATGAAAACCCAGAAGAGAGAATGCAACAAGTAGAAACTCTGCATCTTGTCTGCAAAGAGTTGTCTAATGTTGCAGAAAGTGAGAGGATTGAGGAGGAAGAGTCTGCAACACATGAAGAGGAGGAGAGGAAAAGTAGCAGAGCAGTTCAAGATGTCCAACAAGAGGAAAATATTTTAATCCAAAATGTCACAAGCAGCAAAGACGATCAGGAACAGTTTAGCCTAAAAGGAAACGACTCTGCAGAACAGCTGATAAATGAAAACATGACTGAACATCAACTTGGACTAGAGAAAAAGTTGCACACTTCTACAGAAACAGAAGTGATTGAAAATAAAGAAGAAAATACAACCAATGAGTCAAATTATGAAGAGCTGGAAAATAGAGGTGATGGAGATGTTGGGGAAGAGTCTCAAGACGATGTCGCAAAAGTGGATGAAGTTAAAGAAGAGTTGGAGGAAGAGAGCAATGAAATCCAGACGGATGACAGAGAAAAAAATGAAGAAGAGTTCGAGGAAGAAAGTGAGGCAGAACAGTTTACCGCTGATGGAGAGTTGGGAGAACAAGGGGAGGGCGAGAATACAGCTGCAAACCAACAGACAACAGAAGAGTCAGAACAAGATAAGAGCAGAAGGACAAATGAAGAGGAAAATATTTCCACCAAAAGTGTCACAAACAGCGAGATTGATCAGAGGACAGAAGAGGAACAGTTTAGCCAAACAGGAAACGACTCTGAAGATCAGCTGATCACTGAAGACATGACGACACACCAACTTGGACTAGAGAAAACCGAGATTCAAAACTTTCACACTTGTGAAGAAATAGAAAGGGTTGAAAACAAAGATGACTTTCGGGAAGAGAGAGGTGAAATACAGGAAGACAATGGAGATGAAGACTTTGTCGTAAAACAACACATTGTGAAAGAAGAGAGAGAAGAGCAAAAGGAAGGCCAGGCTGGTGCAGTGATGCTAGGAGATGCTAACATCTGTGAAGATGCATCACAGCTGGAATCTGAAAATGAAAACTCAGCAGAGAGAACAGAACAAGTGGAAACTCAACACCTTGTTTGTGAAGAGTTGTCTGGTGTGGTTGAGGATGAGAGCGTTGAGGAGGAAGAGTCTGTCACATGTGGAGAGGCAGAGCAGGACAAGGGTAGCAGAGAAGCTGAAGATGTCAGACAAGAGGAAAATATTTTAACCCAAAGTGCCACAAGCAGCGAAGGTGGTCAAGACACAGGAGAGGAGCAGTTTGACCAAACAGACAGCGACCAATCTGTTGATGAAGCCAAAGAAGACTTGGAGGAAGAGTGCAGAGAAATCCAGGAAGATGATGCAGAGGAAAATGAAAAAGACTTTGAGGAAAAGAGTGAGGCGCCTGGAAACGACGAAGAGGAAACAACTGTTGGATCTGGACATGTACAGTTAAAGGAGGAGGTGACAGACGGGATTGAATCAAGTGAAGAAGAGGAGCATGTGAAACTGGATGATCGTTGGAAAGTGTTGAAAACCTTGGCGGACATTGTGGAAGATGATGAAGAAGGAGCTGAAGAAGACTCTGAGGAGGAAAGCAAGATGCAAGAAAGCACCCCAACAAAGGAGGAAGAGGATGGCAATGAAAAGACAGAAGAAGAAAGAGTCAATAAAGCTTCTGCAGCAATCCTGGAAGATGCAAACCTCAGTGAAGATGCTTCACAGCTGAACTTCTCAGATGAGAAAACTAAAGTAGAAACTCTTCTCCCTGTCTGCAAAGATGAGCTAATTGATATCAACGTCGAGATTACTGCTTTTGAAGATGAAGATCTAAATCAGACAGCAGATGAAGAGTTGGAAGAGGACAAGAGCGGAAGGACAATTGAAGAGGAAAAAACTGAGTTTACATTTAAAGAGGACGATGTCACCAGTATGCAAACTGCCACAGAGAAAGAAATGACTGTGGAGGAAATTTCACCAGATGTTGAGGAGAGGCTTTCCGACAAAGAGATCAGCATGAAAAGAGTTTGCACAACCGCTCCAGTTACTGTAAAAGCTGGAGGCGAGGCTGAACGGGAAATAAACATTGGCTTTAGCGATATTCCCTGGGGGGTAATTGAAGGCCAGGCTGGTCTGTCTCACGAGCTCAACACCAAGGCGTGCGAGGAAACTCCAGAGGCAGTTCCTGAGCACAACAATGAACTCGAGTCAGATGAAAATACCACACAAAGGTTCTTCGAGAGGGGAAATTCAGAGGAAATTCAGACCATTCACTTACCAGAAGAGGTGGAGGTTTTTAAAAGCAGCGAAGCAGGAGGAGGTGAATATTTACTGATAAGAGAAGGCAGCACAGAGGAAAGCAAGAAGGAGTTGCAGGTTGGGACGCTTCAAATTGCAGAAGATACAGAGAATCCAAAAAGCGACAACGTAAATCTGGAATTAGATCATTTTTCAGAGGAAGAAACTGTCGACTTACTGGATACTTCAATGAAGACAAAGATCAAACAATCAGATGAGGAATTTGAGACTGAACTGCAGGATGAGGACGAAACAGCTGAACGGGAAACAGACATGCTGCCCCAAGATGTCTGTGAGAAAAGAGACACTGTAGCAGCTGATGAAGGAGTTGATTCTGCAGATGAAACTCCTGAATCCCGCAAGAGTGAAGAAGGGAAGATGACACAGATAAGTCTCAGTCCAGAACTTGTACAAGCTTTTAGATTGGAGGATGACCGTGAGATCAAGCCTAAATTATGTGATGAAAGTGCCGCTGAACTTCCACAGACGAGGTTTGACACTAAAGAACAAGAGTACATTGACGAAGGTCAGCCGGAGCATGAAGTCCTGGATTTAAATGAGATTATGACTCTTCACTTAGTGGGGACAGCATCTGATCTGATCACAGGACAATCAGCCTTGTCTCAACGTCAGATAACAACAGACACAGAAACAGCTGATGAATCTCAGACGACCCTTGATGAAATTACAAATGAGCCGCAACAAACGGAGAAACACTCAGAAGATCCAGCTGAAGAACATCAAGATGGGATTGATGAAGAAATCCTTGACTTGTGGATCGAGACAGTGATGTCAAAGGACAATGGTGGGATTAAAGAAGACCAACATAAAGAGGAACCAGGCGAAACATCGTCAGAGGAAAAGAAAGAGGGAGTAATGGAGGCAATTTCAGAAGAAACAGAAACTTCCTTGACCACACTGAACTCTTGGTTTTTGGACCAGACCTTCAGTGAGACTCAGATAATTAAATCAGGAGACACCGGATTACTTCCAGACAAAAATGACAATTCAGAAAACATCTGTGAAGTTCCTACATCTAACTCTGAATCTGCATTGATTGAAGAAATGGTTGAAGCTCTTCAGCCTTACCCGATAGCGGAGGGAGCATCCGGTGGGATCGGATCCTGCCCCGATTCAGGAGCGTCATCACCAGAACCAAAACATCCGAACCTGGAAGGAAGTACAGCTGAAGAGAAGCAAGATGAAACTAAACCAGAGTCAGAGGCAGTGAGTGGAGACGATGAAGAAGCAGATGTTACGTCACTGACAGAAGCAACAGAGTCCGGCATCTCCAATGAAATCCAGGTCTCTCCTCTGTTAGGGGAGGAAAGTGTTTTGACTGAATCACTTTCTGGAAATGAACCTCAGAATGAACCTGAGAAAAGAAATTTCTCCCTGGTTGCACCAGAGGAAAAACCTTCAGAAGATCTCAGCGAATCATTTCCAGCCCCCAGCAGGACTGAGCTGGAAGAAGATTGGAGCGAGGTATTGTTTCAGACAAACCAAAACAATATCACTTCTCTGAAATGCACTGCAAAAACGCCGAATCTTACCAAGTAGTTTTGGTCTAGTTTCTGGTGAAAACATCTTCGTACATTTGAATTAGGATAAACCTTTTTAGCAAGACACAGGAGCTTGTTTTGAGCCAATGATTTCTTAAAATTGATAATAAAGTTCTACTTACACTGACAGATTATTTCACTAAACACATGGAGAAAATGTCTTGTTATGAGTGAAATAATCTGCCAGTGGAACTAGAACATTTTCATTAATATTAAGTAATTATTGACTTCAAATACGCTGTGATGCTGAAATGTTACTTTCAAGTTAGGTCTGTCTTAATTCATGTCTATTAAAATATTTGCACTAGAAACTAGACAAAAAAACTTGGTAAGATTTGTGATTTTGCAGTGTAGTTTTGATTAAAATGTTGACTTTGCTTATTAAAAAAAATACCAACTAGTCATCCTTAATTTCTTTAATTACACTGCAAAAGCAAAAAGTCCCTCCAGGTGCTTTGGTCTAGTTTCTAGTGCAAATCTCTTAGTACACTTGAAATAAGATAAAATTAACTTACAAGTGACTTTTAGCAAGATATAGGAGCTTGTTTTGAGCCAACGATTTCTTAATATTGATAATAAAGTTCTAGTTCCACTGGCAGATTATTTCGTTTATTAGAAGACATTTTACCCATTTTATAAGTGAAATAATCTCTCAGTGGAACTAGAACTTTTTTTCTAATCAAATCTAAGGAACTTTTGACTTAAATCAAGCTCCCATATGTTGCTGAAAAATCACTTGTAAGTTGACTTTGTCTTAATTCAAGGGTGCTTAGATATTTGCACTAGAACAGAGACCAAAACTACTTGGTAAGTTTTTGTGTTTTTGCAGTGTGCAGATAAGCTATAAAATGAGATGGTTTTTTTATTTGCAGGTTGATGCCGCCTTGCTTGATTTTGCAGTGCAAAAGTCTCGCATTGCGGTGAAAAACCCTCGTGCTCGGCCCCCAACGGACCCCCGCTCCTTAATCCATAAGCCGTCTGTGGATCCAGCTCCCTCCCTGCTGGGGCCTGGTAAAGTTCCTGTGGGTGTGCCGTTAGGCGGCTTGGGGATTGGGCTCAAACTGCCTGGTAGGTCTGATTCTCTGCAGCACATCAGTCCCTTTTTATCAGCAGTTTATTTTAATTATTTATGTTTGAATTCAGGGATTGGAGCAGGTTTTCCTGTTTTAAAGAAGACACAACGGCCCCCAAGACACGAAGATGGCCCAGAAACACAATCACAGGTATTGCATTAATCTGACGATTCTTTAATCGATTATCCAGACACTTACATTAAAAATAGCTGATTTTTCATTTAACCACTTCAATCTTTTTAATTCATTATTAACAATACACTAAAAGATGTAAATAAAAAAATTTAATGATTCAATTAGGTATTAAAATACATGTTTTAATATTTATTAAAATATTAAATATTTGGTAATAATATTTATAATACCTGATATTTATTTTAGGTATTAAAATAATATTTTAATACCTAAAATGCAAAAGCTAAGGAAGAGGATTAGAGCCACTGAAAAAAATAAAAATTTGTTTACTTTTTCTCAGATTTTGGATTATTTTCTCCAAAGACTAAATTTTGAAATTAAAGTCAGAATTCTGAGAATAAAATCAAGATTTTGAGAAAAAAGTAAGATTTTTTTTTTCCAATGGTTATGATCCTCCTCTGTAAATAACATAATTTCTTTAGTGTGCAGTTTTATGGGGACTTGCATGTAAAATGTAATGTAAATGTAATTCTTGTACAGTTTTGTATTAATTACTGATCTGACTGTGTTGTCACCTCAACAAATTATCTTTATTAGAGTCTGTATATTCCCATTAGTGATTAACTAATTAATCAATTCGTTGACAATTATTTCTGCCATTGATTAATCAGATTAGTCACTTCAGCCCTACATTAATCCATACATCGCTATTTATCTTCATGTCGGGGAAAGCTGATGTGATTTTCCTCTAAATCTAAAGGAATCTGAGGAGAAAAAGGAAGAGGAAGAGAAGAGTGATGCTGCCAAAAAGGATGAAGCACCAAAGAGACCCAAATGGATGCCACCCGGACAACCAGGGTAAAACCGAAGCAACAAAATGTTCCCACAACACCCTAAACTTTATTGTTTTCAGCAAAAGATCATGAATTTTGTTTATTTTTTATGTCTCCACAGATTTGGAAATCCACTCATGTCTGAACTCAAGACAAAGCTGAAGAAAACTCCCAAAGAGTGAAAACAATATTCTGAATGCTTTCTGTGAATAGCTCAATATATTATAAATATTGCTCTGTTTTTGTCTTTTATCAAGCTAAAAGCATTGATGGAGATTTTCATGCTACATACTTTGTTTTTGGTATTTAGCATTTATAATAAAGCAAAACCAAATACAGAGTTGTTGTTTCTTTCATGCAAACATTTAGTCACATGAGGCCATGATAAAACTATCTGATCCTCCTCTGTACTGGTCTAACACTCACCTTTATTAAGAGAGGGTTAACCATTATTATTGCTATTATTATTATTATTATTATTATTATTATTATTATTATTATTATTATTATTATTATTATTATTATTAT
>CAEFZX010018743.1:0-50601 GCA_903066825.1 Alfaro cultratus | reverse complement strand
AGAAGAACACTGACATGCTGAAAAGGCTGTTGGTACCACCAGGGAGAGAACTAAAATGTGCAGGATGCCGGCCCTCGAGGACCGACTTTGGGCACCCCTGATCTAGGGCATCGCAGAGCAGAACTGAAAAGGTCTGGTGATCACAGAAAGCAAAAAGGAAGGACCTGGCCAGACCCAGTGTGGGAAGAGCAGTCTTCATCACTAAAGCCTTCGAAAGATGTCAGTTGCCTGTGACTTCCACGGTAAAGTGATAAGTGGAGCTAAGGCACACAACTGATGTCCCCTTAAACCTGGGGGTGGGGGAGTTTCATATACTTCATGAAGGCTTTGCAGTAGGATTGCTGCATCAGCCTCCAGACTCACTCATGAAAGTGTCACCTACAATTGGCCGCATTTGAGAGGATACTCAATCATTCTTCAAAGAAGGACAATGTAAGGGGCATGGTGTGCAATATGCACAAAGAGACTCTTATATATCAAACTGAGTTCCTGAGTGGACTACATAAATCTTTTGTGTACAGCCTCCAGGAGGAGGAGCTTCACATCAAGATCAATGTCACAGTTTAACAAAACTTAGAGGCAGAAGGTCTTCATCTTTCCGGCAAAAGACTGCATGGTGGGGATGGAGGGGCGGAGACACTCGGGTGAATCCTTTTTCTTGCTGGCAGAGAAAGGGGACTATATCTTTGAAGCTGTTTGGGCAACTGTTGACTGTATTGTGACCAAAACAAGCCTTGAGCTGGTTTTTCTGACCTTCTGCAAAAAAAAAAAACCCTAAAAGAATTATTGATTCCTCAAGAAAAGATGGTGTGCCTGACCACATCAATGAAGCAGTTTTGTCTTCCTTGTCCTCAAAGATGAATTACACCCACATGCTGCCTGGCTAAATAACTTTAGTACACGGTTTAAATCCTGACCAGATGCATTACTATAAGTCGTTACTCTCTCTTCTTGCCTGTTTTCACTGTCTAAATAATTGATATAACATGAATAAACATCCCCTATTGTCATAAAATAAGAAAACATGTTTCAAGATACTAATTTCAAGTCCATATAAATTCATGTTTATATGGACATGAATTTATATTCATATTATATTCAAATAATTTATATTTATACCACATGTAGTGTGGTATATACATTATACCACACTAATTATTGTGGTGCAACTAAAGATCTGCCTATATTTTTAGAAAGTAAGGCATCACATCAATAAAATTTGAGATTTTTATGTTTGTGAAAAATATTTAAAATGACAGTCTAGTTTAAAGAGAAATGTAAGAACAACAATGCTTGTTATTGAGCTAGTGTGTGTCTGTGTGCATGTTTTAGTATACAAGAAGGTGATGTAATCTTAGGAAGCTGTGGGTGTGTGTAGGCATCCAGTGCATTGGTAACGCAACACACACAAAAGAAAAAGCGTGTTCACACTGTTTATGTTTGGAACCTTTTTGCCTGGCTCTTGAACATGTTTTCATTTTAAGTTTGGTTCAGATGGAAGGCGAGAACGGACCCAGAGGAACGCAGCACACCCCCTTGCAAAGCTCCTCGTGAGAATGAAAGTCTCAGGTAAGGGATCAGGAGGGAGAACTGAAGCATGGCTGCAATCAGTCTTTCACCAAAACATACCGATATGGACTCCATCTGCTCTGAGATCAATAAATTTACATAATCTTCTAAAAAGGGGCACAAGCATACCTCCACATACACACAGACAGAAATCCAGTACAAATTGAAAGCTCTGCCTTCAAAATGGATACTTTCAAAATAAGTGCTCACTACCTCTGCAAGGAAATGCTTATATCATGTGGAACATTTTTATGGCCGGGAAACTTGATTCTTTGTGCTTTTGAGAAGCAAAAAGAATTCTTGTCCTGAATGTTCAGCGGGAGATAGTTTGTTCAGATCTAAATTTAAATATTTTTCAATGGAACTTATGATTTTACAGTGTTTTTCCCAAACCCAGTCTTAACAAAAGGCTTTGTTTTAAATGTCAAACTTTTCACTCAGTAATTCCAAGGTTCTATCTAAGAGCCAGTTTCTATGCAAAGTAGGGGACTGCCTCGCACATACAATTTTTACATCTAATAAAGCAAATTTTGTTTGTGTGCTACTTGTTTTGTTTTGAGTAAATTATCTTAAAAAAAGGAATTGTGGCTAACTGAAAATTAATTTAGCAACAGAGAGAGTGACAAAAGACAAAACAGAACAAAAATAAAACTGTCTGGGCTGTTTTTTTTAATAACTTTTCATCAAAGCTACCTTTTGAGTTTGTGGCCTGTAGAAAACACTAATCTAAACGCTTTACTTCATTAACATCAGCAAATGTTGGAACCCTTTTTTCCCTTTCATAAAATGTCCTGCTATGAAATAACAAAACAAATATACTTACTAGAGTAGACAATTGCATTATCAAGCAATAACTTGTTTCAGCTGGATTGTGTTTCAGTCTCGGTATAAAACTCTGGTTGTCCTGAATGAGTCTAATGTTTGTGGAACAGCAAATAAATTGTAATAAGTTTAGGCACATCTAAACAATAGGCTAGAAGGAAATGTTATTGTGCCGTGTCTGCGCTGTTGCCATCTCATGGTGCTGTTGAAACGCTAAAAAAAAAAAAAAAAACATAAAAAAAAACAGTTTACATGTTTAACTCAAACTTAAATTTAGCTAAATACCTTTTCTTTATCTTTGATCAATTTATTCTAAAAAAAAATTATAAATGGGGCTGCACAGTGGTGCAGTTGGTAGCACTGTTGCCTTGCAGCAAGAAGGTCCTGGGTTCGATTCCCGGCCCAGGGTCTTTCTGCACGGAGTTTGCATGTTCTCCCTGTGCATGGTGGGTTCTCTCCGGGTNACAGTCCAAAAACATGACTGTCAGGTTAATTGGTCTTTCTAAATTGTCCCTAGGTGTGAGTGTGTGTGTGCATGGTTGTTTGTCCTGTTTGTCTCTGTGTTGCCCTGCGACAGACTGGCGACCTGTCCAAGGTGTACCCCGCCTCTCGCCCAGAACGTAGCAGGAGATAGGCAGCAGCACCCCTCCCGACCCCATTTTTAGCTAGCTTTACCACACACTTAAGGAAAAACATACAAACTATCAATTGGTTATAAAATGACAAATGTAGATATAGGAGTCAACTGCTAGACTTGTAGTTTGGAGCATGATGGTAATCAGTGGACTATGTGAAGATCAGTCCTGTCCTAAAGGTGCACAGTGAGAATGAGAGTATTTTCACACAACGCAAGCTTTCACAAAATCACTGACCATGCTATATACAGCCATCTTCTTTAAATTGTATTTCCATGTGCAGTGACGTGGAGGACAATCCTTTTAGTGTTTTCATTTAATTTTGGTCCTCTGTCATCCTTTGATATTTTGGTGTTACTGTCATTACTCTTAAAGTGAGTTTAGATAAGCCAGGAATGCAAGTATCTATACTCCTACACATGCTGGGATGAGCATGGGCTCCAGTTTGAGTCAATTTAGTGATGCCTATGTGTCTGTGGACATAAGAATGTGGTAAAATTCATTTGAGAGTTATCCTTGCAGCAAGCTGAAAACCGGAAATGAGATTATCAACAGAGAAAAATTGTCACATTGGGCATAATACACTGGAGATGATACAAATAGCAAAAATAACAGCTCAATATCATACTGAAGAGTCTTCTATGGAAAGCTCAGTTATCTTTAGTTTTTCTTCTATACGAGAGTATGTTGATTTCTTTAATAGTGTGTAACATTTTAATGACATTGGTAGATCAATTCTGTTTTTCTTTTATTTATTTTTTTGCTTATTTTCTTCTCTGTTTTTAGTCTTTTTTAAAAAGTTAAAAAATACCCAGCCAGGATCATTAGATTATGAGGTATGGGTTTGTCCTGTAACCAGTGGGTTGCTGATTCAAACCCCTGCTGTGTTCATCTGTTATTGTGTCCTTGGGCAAGACACTTTACCTGTCTTGCTTCCTGGTGGTGGTAACTGGTGGTGCCACTTTTGTCAATCTGCCCTGCAACAAACGTGCCTACAATGTAGCTTACCACCATGGGTGTTAATGTGTATATTAATGGGTGAATGAGTGAACTCCATAAAGTGCTATGGAGTCCTTGGACTTGATGTATTACTGTACAAATGCAGGCCATTTACCGTTTAATATAATTAGGACAATATTTACTAAATATTTTTGGCATACAATAGCTAGTCCAATCTCTTACAGCATCTGTTAGAAGGACATACATATGGTTAACTATACTAATTAGGTGACAACTTAATTTAGCAACTTTAGCAACAATAAGGACAGCCAATAACTTCCTTGCTTACTGACACTGCAGGGCAGAATTTTTACTTGCATTCACTGCAAGTTTAAAACTCTTGGCTTTTGCATGGTCTCTATGTCCTTTCTATTTGGTTGATTTGTACTGCCCTTAGTATACCTACTCACTGAATGCTGGGAGCGTCGGTAGATTCTTTATAAGTCACTTTAATGATTCTGGCCATAGTAGTCGATACACACTAGACTCCAAACAGTTTAACTATCCACAGTGAACTTCACAGCAGTCGGTCAGCATCCAAAAAGAAATAGATTCTGCTAATGATTTGCACTGCCATAAAACATTAAAAATTCATCAGACCTGTGGAGTCACTGCCACACACAAAATAATTCACTAGCAGAAAAAAGTGAAAATCTGCAGCTTCAAGTTTCCATGTCTCTGTTTGATTAAGTAACTACTGTGGAGAGAAAATAATGAAACAAGCAGGAGTTTTGGTTCCACACAGCTGGGTCTTTACTTTCCTTATAACAAAATGAACCTCTTAGGGTATTCAGATCTAGGTAAGAAAGAAAGCAGCAGCATGAAAATCAAACTCAGTTTATGAACATCACACGTGGTGAATCGAAGCCAGCTCAGTGATCTAAGAGTAAAATTAACACCCCAATAAAGCCATGGAAACATATTGTAATGATGCTATTTTACTTCTAGTGCTCATTTATTGAATTCTCTTGCTCTACTTGTGTGTTTACTATAATTAGGTTATTCTTTTTAGGCAACAGCAGCACAATCTGCTGATAAAGCATACATGTTTATGAATTTCTTACATGTATTCTATCCAAACAAGCTCATAAAGATGGTCTCATATCCCAAGCAGAAACAGTTCAATGTTAATGAACCCCTTGGCATGCAAACACAACATGCCCAGATGTAGGAAGAGATTACTCCTCCTAATAAAGTCCTAATGAAGCTTCTCTGCTGAGTCGCAGATTTCAGGGGCAGGATGATGGGTGCTTCTTGCATTTGCTTATACTAAAGAGAGCCATGATCTCAACAGCCAATTAAAAGGAATATCTACACAGACCCCACATATACAATCATCCAAAGAGACAAAAAGGAAGTTTATTCCTCCATTCCCTGTACGTAGGAATAAGATGTGAGATCATCTGTATTATCCAGTGTCTGGGGTGAGCTGAGGTACTGCTGTGGCATAAAAGTGATGGTAAAAAAATTTATCAAATAATTCCACGTGCATTAGATGGGTGTTGTGTAATTTATGTATTTTGCATGTGCAGCCACATGCCTCCTACATTGTCATGCATTTTCTATCTGTCTGTGCTTTTTTATTCTGGAAATTTGCCACATTTCATCTGTGACTGCCACAAATCACAGATGAAATGTGTGTTCAGCATGTCTATGTCCTGTTTGTTGAACAACAGTAAAAGAGAAAGCATTTTTGTTTAATCTGTCTTCACTGAAATTAAAATACTGCATAATAAGAACCCCTGTCATTGTGTCTTCTGAGGCTAATCATTTTCAAGGCTACAAGTTCTTTGGGTCAGGTTTTTCTCAGGTAGTTCTTTCATGGTTGGAGCAACCTTGGTGTGATTGGACTGTCTTTAGTTATATACAATCAAATAATCAGATTTCAAAATGCGTCAAAGCAATAATGTAATAATGACAAGGCATCAGAATACTGCAAAGCTTCCATACCTGCTGCCTCACAAAGCTATCACATGCACACATCATGTTTGTTTTTAAATATTATGTAGATATGTATGTAAGTTATCTATTAAATGTGCTTTTTTTTTCATGGGTAGTACTGGGAAAACAAACAGTTTACCAAGCTATGAGCTAACTAGTTCATACAAAATGACTACCTAATTAACAGCAGAAGCACTTTCTTCAATATAGCATCCTGCTGGTTAAAGTGAAAAATAATTTTATTATCCTATGAATAGCATACACTTTAAAGCTCGTCATAGAGCTTTTTTAGAGAAATGCAGGATCAGACAGAGTGTCTTTATCACAACTCAAATCCAGGCATGATGTTTCCTCAGCAACAGTCACTTTTAGCATGACACAAGATAAACTTTGATAAAAGTGACAGACAAAAATTCTTTGTGACCATACCTTTTAGAAGTAAATATAGAACAAAAAAAAAATTCCACATCCAACATTTTGAAAAAGCATTTTACTGGGGTTAGGTACAACACCATTAATCACCCTGTGCCATAAAAAGTTCCAGGAGTTTCAATTGACTGGATCTGACCTGCAGATATATAAATTCATTTAGTCTTTTGAACCTGGTTGTGGGCAGTTTAAAAGTAAAATCAATGAATTGCATTTTTTATTTGAGACTGAACAATCTCAAAGACTTTTTTGCTTAAAAAAATAAATAAATAACGACCACAATACCCCACAGAAACAAATTACCTTTAAACTAATGTGAATCACACTCTAAGAATTGCCAGTAATCTCCTGAGGTGGACAGTGCAACTTTGGGTGCCTAGTAGTTTGACACTTGGGTCTCTGAAAAGCTGTGTCATCTCTCTGCTTGCAAAATGAATGCTGAGATAAAATATCTTGCAGAGATCAAAGCAGAGATACTTTCAGCTCTGCTCTCGTAAAGGTCACCTCAAAAGATAATAGAATGGGATGTCTTTGAGCAGAAGGAGTGAGATGAGGATATGGCTGAAGACAGGGTCCAACGGTGTTATAAAAAATAGGGTAAGGGGCTTACAAAACAGATTGAGTGAGATAAGTGGAGAGGGGATAGACAGTGAAAGGTGTTGGTCTGAAACATACACTGCAAAGGGAAACTGTTTTTTTAGGCTTTATATAAAAACATGAGAAGCTGGGGAACAACTAATGAGCTTGCATCATCATTGGTAGACTACCTTGATCTATACTAAGCCATTACATAACAGAGATGTTGGGGTTGTATAATAACAGGTTGTGGTGATATGGATTACAATCATGGTGATTTTGTCTATATTATCAATAAAGTATAAAATGTGAAGACTGTCTTAAAGACATCGGACGCAACGCTGTGAGCTAAAAATAGACAAGATGCTTGAAAACAGAAAAAAAAAATGTCTTCATCAAGAAACAGCTTCGAATGCAATCATTTCGTGACAGCTCAAATACATGCAAATATAAATCAGGCAGAGACTAACTTGTAATTTCCCTGGCTATAAGCTTCTTTCTATTTTTCTTGTTTATCAGTGACATGCAGTCAGGGGAGGCAAGTGAGGCAAAGCATTACCTGTCATCATGGAAAAATATGTAATGATAAAATAATTTATATTGCTATGTTCACCCTGTGGTTTACTATAAAGTATTTATATTATCCTTCTTCATTCAGCTTAACCAATTCAGCTCATTTTTCCTTCAAAATCGCTGAATTTTTGCATTTCCCATTCAAATGCTTGGAAGCACAGCAGGAAGCTGAGCCTCACCTGGGATTGCACAACCTCTCGCTAACTGCACTGGCTGCCATTCTATGAGAGCATGTTCCTCCTGTCTGTACGTCACCAATAAAATGGTTAAAAAACATTTAACATATGAACAGATTTTCCATAATTATATATATATATATATATATATATATATATATATAAGTACTGTGTTATCGATCATAAACGGCGGAGAACAGATTCGAGGTGAGGCAGGCAGTTTGTCTTGCCTTATGGCAGGGGGCGCTCATGATCCCAGACATCGGTTTTGTGACTCCATAACTGCAGAGTGACAGCAAGCTAGCCATACAGTAAGTAAGTAAAGTACAGCGATATATTTGTTTTCTCCTCTCTTCCGACGTCAACAAGGAAGACTACATTTTCTACACTTGAACAGTTTTCTAAAGTGGATTTTCAATTGAAGCAGGAGATAATAACTAAAGGAAGACCAACAGCGCAGCTGAAAGGTTTGCTTCGAGACAGTTTGATGATTCTCAAACGTAGCAGACATGCCGAGGACAGACTTGGCTTTGGATGAACGGATATTTTTGTGCAGAATTGGCGGTGCCTGGATTTCATTTATAAGTAAAGGTAAGACGGCAATAACATGTTTTTGTTTAGTTTTTTAATTAAATGTGCGTTTTGTGGGCTACAGTTTGTATGTCTAAATAATGCAATAAAGTAGAAGCAGTAGCTAATCTACCACATCATTAAGCCTAAAACATACTACTGCAACAGACTAAATGTTCTGTTCTGTGTGCAAAATTCTTAAATGTGTTTTTTGTGTTAAATCCTAAAACGAGAAGTGGCATTATTGCCAGTTGCTATGGCAACGAGTCTGCGTGTAGCTTGGCCGATACGGAGCGAGAAAGTGGTTTCGGTTTTTCCCTTTGCTGTGGATCATAGCACGAAATTAATACCTACATTTCCAAGTTTCACTGAGTTAACACGGCTATGGATGACATGTAAAAGAGTAAATAGTCTCTTTGCCCTCCAGCGTTGTATGCATGCGCGAAATTTTTGTATATGAACGACATGCATGGTGTCTATATTTATAAATCGTAAGTTAGTGCCTCACCAGCTATGAACCTCACCACACGTCACTGATATATACATAGTACATGTATTTGTGTTTATCACAAAAATTGCAAATTAAACCTGTGTCTCTCAAGTAAAAGATTCAATTGTCCAACTGCAACATTTACATAGTGGCTTCTGAGTCAAATCTGTCATTCTCTCAAGGTAAAGCACATGTTTAGGTAACTTTTTATGTACAGTGCTAAGTATTTGCCTTCTTACAGATTTCATAGTTTTTACTTGAAATGTTTTTGTTCCTTAAAACAAATTTTAATAAGATAAAGATAAACCCAGCAAACAAACAAAAAAAAATAATTTTTTTTAAATTAATATTTCATTTAATAACGGGGAGGAGGGAGTTATGTGTAAAATTGACTTTTTTGAGCTTTATATCATGTTACAATGTTATTCCCTAATCAAAACTTAACTGGAGTGTTGCTTTGATTCTTTCATGCATGTTTGAGAACTCTTTTAATCTCTCATGACAGCCATTCAGTTGTGCAAAATGCTTGGCCTAACTAAACGCCGCCTTTTCCACGATGCTCTTCCCCTTAGCTGCAGTCTTCAAGCCGTTTTTTAGCTCGAAAGCTTGTATAGCTGGAAACCTCAGTTATACAAGACAAAACAACTCTTCAGAATTCATGATTCACTTTCTCACTCCCACCACAATCTCAGTAGTTGCTGATTTTGTGGCCCTCGCTGCTTGGGCTTTAAGAGATGTGACTGGTGCTACTCCCCTCCCAAGTGTTTTTTTATCTCCTGTAATTTGAAGGAACTTCATCTATGTGCCCCAGACAAGAGCTGACACCACACACACACAAAAAAAATCCTGTAAAATTGCACATGGGGTAAGTAGGACCACGCACAGAGTAAAAAACACTTGGGGTCTAAATGTCCCTGTCTCTTAAGACCATGGGAGGGTTAAATATGTAAAAAAAAAAAAAGATTTTCATTCCCAGCTGCGTAAGGTTCAGGATGTGTTAAAGGGAAGCTCCTAGCCCATTATTTCCTAATTGTTATTCTTATTAGACTTGTCATGTTTAATCTGCAGTGCCTTAATTTGATGCCTTCAAACAAAATCTGCAATGGAGGACTCAAGCTTTTAACAATCGCTGCCACATATGTTTGTTCGTGTGCCAATAATGTTTGTTTCTCAGAGGGGAATTTGGATAATCACTGCTTAATGTGTGAAACTCCACTTTCTGCTCTCTTAGCTCTTATAAAACTCCCCTTTATTATGTAAAAAAAAATAAATAAATAAATCTTTTAAGGCAGATATTAGGCAGCGGCATCTCTTTTTTGCCAGATATAGAATAAAAGGAGTGAGCAAGCCAACAGCCTATACTCCTTTTTTCCTGGAAATGTTGCTTTTACATTTATTGAGTGCAGTAAACAACTTTGTATTTATTTCAACTACTTTTTTGTCAAGCACGGTTTTAACTGATCACCAAGCACAGGGACAGTTAATAAAAAAAGATGTAGTATTGCTGATAGTGGAAAAAAAAAGCCCTTTCACTCCTTACACCATTGCATCTAGTTCCTTTTGTGTTTCTTGTTCGAGCTAAGAGGAGCGCCCTACATTTAGAAATGCCACCTTAGCTCTATTGTTGTTTTGCAAATTCCATTTCAAATTCAGTGGAAGCCAGCCCACCCACATCCCAAACCCTCCTTTTTATGCTCAGTTACCACAAGCATTATAACACGTCCTCATCTGGAGGGAAAAACTGTGTTTTGAAGTTGTTTTTATTTTTTTTTTCTTCAATTCAATCCTTTTACATAGAACTGCATTGACAACATAAATGCTGAGAAGCTCAACATGCTGAGTTAAACACAGTTGCAGCCTTAGACCTCACATTCTGGGTTTTACTGTGCTCTAAATACACAAAATTGTGGACACCTTCAGGTATGAATGAATGCACATACAAAGCACAACACTTTAGTCTCATTCAAAACATGGTTGAAAACAGGCGTAGAAAATGTATATTAAATATAATGACTGAATTTAAAAACACAGTAGTGGATACAACATACTTGGTTAAACATATGAATACATCTCAAAAATAGAAAGTGCATTTTGTATACTTTAACAGTTATGTAACAAGGATTTAATTACACTCTGGGCCTTTCTTAATTTGTCTTGAACTTTCATTCTTAGTTATTTTAAATAATATTTGGAACAATGTTTTTATTTCAATGCTGAACTACTGAAGCACAGAATACTGAGCCCTGTTCTTGTCTGCTGAAAAAGCGCAATCTCTTTTTTCCTAGGCAAATTCAAGGAAAGTTACACAGAAGTCAGTCTACAAAGAGAAGATGGGGGCGGGAGGGGAGGGAAATTAGGGCAACGATTTGAAATTCCATCTGTGAATAAAATGAAGGTTAGAAAGTTTTGCGTAGGCATAAAGCATTCTAAGTGTGTGGGGGTTTTTTGCACTGGTGGATGAAAGGATGTATGAATGAATTGTTTCTCCCCAATAAATCTGTGTCAGTTTAGGTTAGGGGTATTCAACTCCTGGCCTCCAGGTCTGGTGTCGTTACTTAGATGTCTATCTGCTTCAACACACCTGAGTCAAGTAATGAGGTCTTTAGCAGGACTTTGGAGAATTTAACTGCATAGTGAGGAGGTAATTCAACCATTAGATTCAGCTGTGTTGGAGCAGGGACAAATCTAAAATTGGCTGGACACCAGGCCTTAAGGCCTGGATTTGAGGACCTCTTATCTAGGTAGTGACCATACTTTTTGTATTATAGAAACACTTGTCAGACTGTTTATTAAAACATTTTATACTCTATGGTAGAAAATTCAGAACATATATTCAAATGTATGCTTTAAAATGAGTTCTTGCTATGTGCAGGTATGATGTTAACACCTACATGACTAATATCTAACAACACTTTAAGACCCCCACACATCCAGTGTACATGGATAAATTGTTAAAATAATATAATGTTGCAGTTTGATATGTTTTATTGTGGCTGGAGTCACATGTCTGATAAGACATTTGTTCAGTGTAATGAACATTTGGGGTGCAAGAAACATACTAGCTCTCTAAACCTAGTTTTTGTTAAAGACACATCCTCTGCTGATTAGGATTCACAATAACGCTGTGTAGCATCATTATTATTTCCAAGTTCAAGCCTTTGCTGTTGTAGCACCTTTAACCACTTTCTATGCGAGAAAACTAAAATGGAGGGTGCTTAGGTTTGATATCAATCCGGTACCCCAATCGGTGTGCTGCACCAATGACCTAGTTTTTGACAAATATGACCCAGAGAAACCAGAGTATCCCACAGTGTATTGTAAGCCTGGCGGCCTGCCTTGCTTTGCTAGGCCCCCCGTGGGTTAGCTTGTTTTTATTTTTAGAAAAATTAATAATTGGGGGAAAAAAAAAAAAAAAAAAAAATTGCCTTTTTTTTTTTTTTGATAAATCTTTAAGCCCGATTGCAAGCGTCTCTGTTCTGAGCGTTTCACTCACGGAGCAGATTAATTTCTAAAAGGTGTTTAGGTTTTGCATTTAATGCTCGNGTGCCTCCTTTCACTCGAACTGGACACAGGCTGACCTGTATGGATATTTACATCAACCCAGTGTGGGTAGTTATTTTTCTTTGGAGAACTCTATACAGGGGTGGAAATTAAAGATGTTCTCCACCAGACACAGTGGCTGGTAGAGAACATTTTTTACAGGCCACTCAGACATTTCACCAGCCACTGTTTTTTTCTTCTTCTTTCGATTACAAACCCCACAAGTACAAGCAAATTATAGAAAATGTATAATTTTTTTATACAATCTCCTCCACCGGTCAAAGTTAGTGTGGTAATTAACATATCGGTTAATTTGACACATTTTTCTGAATGGGCTTATGCGCTTTTTAGCTTTTGTCGTAGTTTTTCTCACCCGTCCTGTCTCGTCTCATTTTCTCGGACTCCGGTTAGCAGCAACCGTTAGCTGAAATGACTCTATTTATAACCTTAGAGAGGAAGGGCTGGCCATGGAGGACTGAGAAATTTCATTGGATAAACCCAATGTCCGTCAATACAATCAACCACCAGGTTGTCACGGTTGATAAAAATGAGATTTAATGTAATTTTTTTGTTAAATTATGACAGCGTAGGGCTGCCAGATATGGATAGTAAAACCATCAGTCTGGACTCCAGCTGGTCAGTCCTCCCCTGGACAGAAGTTCAAACTGAATGCAGCATTCTTTTTTTTTTTGTTCAAATTGTCAACCCGCCACAGTAAGGAGTGTGGACCACATGACAACACAATAAAAAAAAAAAAAAAAAAATCTCTATCCTATTATACAACTTACTCTGTTTCAAAAAATCAAATATAGTCTGATATTGTCTGCTTCCCGAGTCCATCCATCCATTTTCTGTTCACCCTTGACCCTAATGGGGTCGGGAGGTTCTGGTGCCTATCTCCAGCTACGTTCTGGGCGAGAGGCGGGGTTCACCCTGAACAGGTCGCCAGCCTGTTGCAATGCAACACAGAAACAGACAGGACAAACAACCATGCACACACACACTCACACCTAGGGAGAGACCAATTTACCTAACAGTCATGTTTTTGGACTGTGGGAGGAAGCCGGAGTACCCGGAAAAAACCCACGCATGCACAGGGAGAACATGCAAACTCAGTGCAGAAAGAACCCGGGCCGGGAATTGAACCCAGGACCTTCTTGCTGCAAGGCAACAGTGCTACCAACTGCGCCACTGTGCAGCCCGCTTCCCGAGTCCTTCTGCAGTAAATCAACAATATCAAATTTCATTTTCATATCACTAAGGTTCCTAATTAACTTGTTTCTCTGAATCAGATAATTCCTACAACTCAAAATAACATGTTCCACTGTCTCATCTTCCATGCAGTCACATTTCCCCTCTGATGTTTCCCTATCAAAAATAGTGATCTACTCAATTCAGTGTGTCTGATTCTAAGTTGTGAAATAATTATCTCTTCTCTCCTGTTTCTTTCTGTTCTTCTCATTTGTCCAATTCTCTTTTGGATTTTATAAAACCACCTTCCTTTCTTTTCTTCTACCCATAACTTTTGCCACCTCTCTTTTATTTTTTGTTTACTTATACCCTTTATTTCTGTTATACTATAACTAACATTAATATCTATCCTTACATGATTGGTACTCTCCTTAGCCATCCTGTTTCCATTTCATTCCCCTTAATCATGTGATATGCTGGAACCCATACAAAATTTACTGTTAGCCCCATCATATTGATTCTGTAAAGTGTTTCAGTGACCAGTCAAACGGCAAAGCCAAATATAATACACAGTGCATCTTACGTCACATTAATACTTCTTTAAATTGCAATATTTACATAAATGCTCTGTGTCGATTTACAAACAATACAGTTTTAATTACTAAGTAAGCAAATTACTTAATTGCTGCCTTTACCTTTTATATTATTTACAGATTAAAGTAAAGGAAAATCATATTGTATTTCTTTCAGAAACAAGAATATGAAATCCATTGCTGTCACCAATGCTATGCAATAGTAAATAAATGTTTGCTTTTAATATATTTGTGTTCTGTCTTGAACTATCTAAGATTTCTATTAACCTTAACATGCAGGAGCAAATTACAGTAAACTCAATTTACCACAGGGCTACACTGTCATAGTGGAGAGGTAGTGTAAGGGGCAGTATTATGTATTTTTCAGCAGCATATTTCCATTTTATAGCATAATCTAGAAGGTGTTACCTTCAGTTGTTATATATCAAACATAAGTTACGATTACGAATTTGACACCTTGATATTGCCCTCTGTCTTTTTAATCATGCCTGGACCATGTACAGGGTAAAGAGTGTGAGCTACCCTGCGCATGGTCCAGGCAGGGTTGCACTGACCCTGCATGTGCTTTTACGAGTTTCTTTTTCTTTTTTTGGTGGTTTTGTTAACTGACCTCTACTGCTGGTCTGCAGGAGACGAGCGGGAGAGTTGCAGGGGAGGGGTGCTCTGTAAGGCACAAGTTCAGCATGGAAACTGCAGCTCCAAGGAAGAGCTGTGTGGAAAAAAGCAGCACTCAGTGAAAACAAGCCTTTTGCACCCCTGAATATCTCGAGTAGCCAGACTTGTTTTGTTTAATTTACCAAATGTTTAAAATATTGAAGCAAAGCAATACTACTGAATGTGAGAACATGTTGGCCTTTGCCTGGCCTAGTTGGTGTGGAACTTTCTCTTTCAAAACAAAAAGGACAGAGAGTTTTAAAAAAATTATCACAGAACTAAATTAACTAAGCAGTGCTCTGCCAACTGGAGTAATATTTGCCACCAGAGGGAAAAAAT
Organism: Alfaro cultratus; assembly: GCA_903066825.1. Taxonomy (NCBI): domain Eukaryota; kingdom Metazoa; phylum Chordata; class Actinopteri; order Cyprinodontiformes; family Poeciliidae; genus Alfaro; species Alfaro cultratus. The sequence goes on along the minus strand of CAEFZX010018743.1, from coordinate 35,504 downwards.
AAGTTGCTACCAGGAGTAAAACAGCTTTCAAGGGAAAACATTATTGATTTGCGTAAACATAGTTAGAATGCATAAAAAAGAAATTTATATAAAATGGCTGTTAAATTAAGTGTACATTGTTGTTCATATTCTTCTTTTTAATTTGTTCTTGTTTTATTGATGCTTATATTGTATTGTACATACACTTGCTCCAAGTAGGAGATACCAAATTGTGAGATTGTAGAGTACACAGCGATGCAAAGCAGGTTTTTATGTTTTAGGATTAATAGTCGCTTACAGGAATCCCTGAGGCTGATAAATGAGTTTATGCCGACATAGAGCTTTTATTTGATCCACCTCACATTCTCTGCTGTCACTGTGGTTGATTCAGAAACAAATGGCAGCAAATTACAGTAAGCAGTTCTCAAGCTCTGTATGCTATTTTGTTTTGCTGTCAGTTTATGTGCAACATTTTTAAAGTTGTGTGAGAAATCACTTCCATTGATCATATTCATCTAAAATCTTTCAGGATGACTAAGTTTAAAACATTTGATTTGTTTGTTAAATGTGTTTCCATACCAAGAACCGCTGGTATGAATGTACTATTACATCACTAATATTTTCAGTACATATTTTGGTTGAAATGCACATTGCTACTAAGCAGTCACACACACTTCAAGTTTTGTGCTGTATATCAACTATTATTAGACTGCATTATTTAAAACATGAGATTAAATAAGATAATAAAAATGTGTCACTGGTTGTCCTAAACAGTTTATTGAATGCTGCCAAAAATAAAATTGAATTGTGCTTGCATTTAACTGCGTGGATTTAATACATTTTAAAGTGGTAAACCAAAAGAAATCTAGGGCAAACCTTATTAATCCTTTTCTTTTCCTCACTCTTGCGCAACAAACATGCGCACACCAAGCAGAATAAATTTGTGAATCACAAAAAGAGGGAAAAAGGAGAGAGCTCAAAAGGGTTATCAAACAGAACAGGCATGTCTATCCCATTATCTCATCCCTTGCAGCTCACCCTTAACCCTCTTCACAGCCTCCTCAAAAAACCTTTTTAGAAATGAGAAGATTCTCAGAAATGGCTGCATTGCCAACAGCACTGCTTCAATGCATGGATGGTGGGTTTTAACCACTGTGATATCACAGATCGACAAACAAACAGCATGCTATTACAAGATATTCTGGCAGAAACATGAAGACCATTTTACAGGATTTGGAGCCTGTCCAATGTAAGAAATACATAAGTTTTAACAGCTACATACTTTTGGACAGTTTAAAGTGCATAGACAATAAACACAACCATAATAGTGTGGGTGTGTTTTTGCCTAAATAAATCTTCAACATTAACATGAAATTTGTTTCAAATTATTTGTTTTGGTTTTTTGTCACTACTTTTTTTTTTTTTTACATAATTTGAAGTCTTAGCTTTAAACATGTGCTTTATTTATCCTCTTCACCTAAATTAATGCAGTGGTATTTCCTGTTCTCATTCTTGATTTTTTGTTTATTTTTCATTTCCTCTCACTTTTTCTGTCTTGCGTTGCTCTCATTGTGTTTGAAAAGGCTCTTTAAACAAAGACAGACTGATTGATTGTTCTTGCGAGAATTCATTCTCCCTTAAATAAAATCTATCATGAAAAGTTTGATTTCTTTTCATCTTCATTTAATTATTTCAATTGAGAAAAAATATTGAGATTGAGATGTTAGGTTTGTGGAGGTAAAGCACTCCCCACACAGAAAGGCCATAGTCCCAGACGTGGATGTCACAGGTTCAAGTCCAGACCTGACGACGTTTGGCACGTCTTTCCCATCTTTTGTTGACCACTTTCCTGTGTGATTATTCTCAAATAAAGGCTGGATGAGCCAGAATAAATAAATAAATGTTAAATCTTTACCAGGGCTTTCAGTTTTAGGTAATTTTTAATTTTTTTTAAAACTTCCAAATGTAGTGAAAATGAAGGCGAGTACTAATGGCTCCAAAATCTATCCTGCAGAAAAATGCAGGAAAATGTCTTTATCCACACACCTTGTAAAGCATTTAATATTTCTTACAACAAATAGATTTTGCTCTTAATTAGTTTGATACAGAAATCAAGCTAAACACATTTATCACAATTAGACAGAAACAATGATGCAGTTTGTTTTAACATTGCTTCAAGTTAAAAGGCCATACCTCATTCCCTTTCTTGTAATATAGAATTTAATTCATCATTTTGAATTTGGATTATATTAAACTGTAGGCTAGAGTGAGGTTTTTTTTTTTTTAAACTGAAGGTTTTAATTGTTAATGATTTCAAAGTTGGCTGTTTTAATTAGACCTGAAATGGCAGTAATTATATATTATGTTTAAACCTGACATGAGCCTCAAAAAAACACAACTGTCAACACAACTTTGTGTGTATATGAATATGTATTGTTACACTAGTTGAAAATGTGTTGCACAGCACGATATGTTTTATGCTTTCTGGATAGGTCATTAAAACTGTATGAACTGGAGTTTTGTTTAAATGTCAGGAGGTGCTACCATAAAAAGTTAATCGATCAAACCTGTCATCTGCCTGCTGCTGCTTGATTTTGGGCTGCTTGCTTTAGCTTGTGCAAGAAACTTACTCTAGAAGAGAAATGGAAACCTGTCCACTTTGCTGCAGTGTGTGGTTGATTTATGCTTTTGGTTTTACATTAGGGATAATAAACCAAACTTAAAATCTAACGAAGATGATACGGAGTAATGCAGCAACACACTTCAGATAATGTATCAGATTATTATTATTTTTTCTTGCAGAACATCTCAACAAGATGCTGGCAAACTCTTCTTCCTGGTATCAGATCAAAAAAAACTTGAATATGTCAAGTATATCTAGACACGACAGGCACACCTAAATGCTGCCTTATGCTAAGAACAGTGCTCTTTTATTTGCTTCATATTTGTGCTCATGACCACAAACTAAAGGTTTTTTGCCCTTTTTCAACCAAACCAAGTTATCACAATAAGATATAAAATTTGTGTTTACAAAAACAAGTACTGTGGGCCCATGTTTTACAGTAACTTCTCAAATTATCAGAGCAGATCTTTAATCCACTGACATTTCAACATTTATTTTACAAATGGAAAAGTCTTGTGCAGACAGTATGTGTTTATATTCTAGCTATTATGAAGTTCACTCCAGAAATTGCTTTTGGGTATCTAATTGCCTGTATCCCATTAAAAAAACCAGAGGGGGAGGAATCCTGATCTGATCCTGGAGTTCCCACATAACCTCAAAGATAAGAGCATACAGTCAAGACTAAATCTTTTAACAAATAACACTAAAGGTTTTTGTGGTGCTACAGCAAATAATTTTCAATAGCTTTCATTAGTAAATACTTCAAATTGTGCTGTCAACACTTTGGGCTATACAGTGTCTGCATGCTAGATGTTAATTTTGAGTTCACAATCTTGACTGTGACCAATTCTTGTGTTATGAAAGATTGCAGCTAATTCTAGGTGGTTGGCCTTTCTTACCCAACCACAGAATTGATCACACTTCCCATTGCATTCTGGGTATCTTGGTTAATAAGTCCAGAAGGAAGTCCAGGTTTTCTCTCTCCGACAACACTCGGCAGCTGTGGGAGATCCCAAGACATTCCCTTGCCAGATGGCCAGAGGCGGTTAGACCATCTGATCAGGATCTGCGCCTAAAGCAGTAACAGATCACCAACTCAGCTGACTCGTTTCTGTTTGTTCTTCTTAATATATGCATATATTTAATCTCAATTCATTCAGATCCAGGTGAACATTTTGAGAACTGTTTCACATTTACAAACATGATCTGGCCATAGAGGAAGAGCCATAGCTCTTCTGAGCCAACCCTTTTCACAGTTTTGAGAAATTACCAAAATGTTATAACATTTCAAAACCTTCCTTGGCACATGGAGGCAAGGATAATACTTGGATGATTGGCAAATTGTTTCAGGGCTGTTGGAAAAGCATCTGTCCAAGGTCTTTACCCCACTTTCTTTGCAGATGCAGTCACAGTCACTTATTGCCAGTGATGAGTAAGCTCTGCACTGATGGCAAGATGATTAATGTATAATGTATAGTCTAAGTACATTCATTCGTAGGACACAGTTCTGACACCTTGAGATATTTTTTATTGCAACAGAACCTTTCATTTTGAAGTAATTGAAGACAAAACTGTTACATGTTTTAGCAACTTCCTTACATACTGTGCCAAATTGATGTAAAGTCTTTGAACTGCCTTTCATTAAATATCATCAGTGTTAACACAAGACAGTATATAAAACCCCCCCCAAAAAAATAAAAAAAAATCCTTGTTTATCTGTTTAAGCTAATAAGTCCCTTGGACACAAACTAGCCTAATATCTAACAACATAAAATCTGATGTTGCGAATACTGGAAAAATACATTTCTGTTATTGCAAAAACCTTAAACCACCACAGTAGACTTCACTACTGATATTATTAGTAGTCTTATTAGTTTGTTTAAACTAACTAATGTGGGTGTTTAGTTACAAATTATGTTGTGATTTAATTATCCGTATCAGGGGAACATTTTTCTTGCTTCAGCTGGTGTTTCATTTGCTGGTTTGGTAAATTACTCTGTGATTTTTTTAAATATATTGTTATTGATTATATTCCCCATATTTTATAGTAGCATTTGACACACAGTGGGTTTTTGTGCTGTGCTTGTTTGTGGAAAACAAGCACATTCACATTAAAAAAAACATTTGACATCATTGCACCAAATATAAAACAATTTCCATTCATCCATCCAATGTTAGTCTCAGGTCTGTCATACAAGGGGAGCTTAAAGTAGAGCTGCTGGTTCTTTTTTTTTCTTTTTTTTTTAAGTTATTTGTGTCACTAGTGACCTTTATTCAACAGTAGCTAGACAAGAAAAAGGGCAAAGAGAACAGGAGGACATGCAGCAAATGTCCTGGTGCCAGGAATCAAACTGGGGGCACCTGCATTGAAGACCATGGCCTCTGTATATGGTGCACCTTCTCTCCCACTGAGCCATGTGGCACCCCTTAGCTACTGGTCCTGTGACAAATATGAAAATAACAATCAGGATGGTTGTTTTATCCGTGAAATAAACAAAGTTAAATTATAGACTACAGTAAGCTAACCTTTTACAGTATCCTTAAACTATCCCAACAAGCTAAATTCAGAAATCGTTATCACACAAAACAGAGAGTTGCACATATACACATTTGCCGTGTGAATTTCTTTTAATGCACACACTTTGGACACAGGTCTCTTCCATTTCAATCAAATGTTTTATCAGTGTCAAGAGTCAAAGTCAGTTTCATTAAACATTTATTCTCATGGAGCAGGAAGGGCACACTTTTTCCAGCTCCACTCACTTATCAGCACGCTTATGTCTCCACATTTGTGATGTGAAGCGTCTTCCCCATTCCCCTGTGTAAGCGCAAGCACAAAAGAAAACCTGGAAAACACTCGTTTTAGACGCATGTTAAAGTAATGTATAGCACTGCACTGCAGGACGGCATAAATATTTTAATAAAAGCAAAAGAAAAACGTCTGAAGCACATGCACAAAGCTCTAACTGGACTTTCACGTTAGGGCTGAGTCCCACAACATCTGGCTCGAGGGAAGATTATGGCAGCAGCCACATGAATGCACAGAACTCCATAGAGGCAATAGTAATGATATGTGTTAAAGCTTTTCATGTGCAGGTGTATTGTTTTCCTCCACGTTGTATGTTACTTTCTCTCAACATTGTAGCTGCATGCAGGTTTGTGCGCTGTTAGAACATAATAATGTAACACACATATTCCTTGCATTCTTTTGCTTTTCTGTTTAATTTGGTTTTTAGTTTGATCTTGTTAGTGTATCTCAGTTATAAAAACATATAAAGGTTCTAAAGATATGAGAGAACAGCATTTGAAGAAATTATTCAAAACGTTAGAAGAGCATAAACACAGCAAAATCAAATAATAAATGCGTGTTTTCCCCCCCAGAATCTCTTATCTAACATTCTGTGTATCCACAAAACAAACACACTGATATGTCAGCCCTTAGTGTTAGATAATACAAGAGAATAATCAGCAGGTATCTGCCTCCTCTCTCTGGCCTCTGGATAAGAATAAAACAACACATGCCATGCTCTTCCTCCTCCATTCTTCCCACTGTTGCCCCCCCTCCTTCACTCCCTCTTCCTTTGCTCTATTTTTCCACCCTCCATCTAATATTCCTCTGTCTCTCTCTCCATCTTCCCTGCGCACCTCCCTCGCTTCCTTCAGACTTTCATACGTCTTCCTTCATCTATCCGTCACTCAGCTTGTCACTCTCCGCTCCTTACCTCCATCACTGTCTTCGCATCCATATTTTATTTATTTATTTTTGCTGTCATACAGCTTTCCGTCTCCACATTTGTCAGTGATCTGACCTTTTCCTTGTGATTGGAAATATTACCAAACCATTTGTTCACAGACTGTAAACACACTCCCACAGCAGTCAGGCAGAAGAAAAAAGCAAAACACCTTCCCACAGAGGAGTTAATGTTATATAATGGTTTACCAACATTTTCTGACATTTGCTATTTATTTTGGTGATTGTTTTGTGCTTAGGTGATTGAACATTAATCTCACACTGATTCTTTACAGAATGCCATTATTAATGTTTTTTTTTTTTTTTTTTTTTTTTTTAAATCAAGGTTTTTGAAACTCAAAATGTTCTCAATATCAGACACAAAACAATTACAATTCCATTTTGAAATTTTATTTTTTTGTTGAGGTTTATGGGCCATTTCCAAAAAAATTTACATCTGCTATTCTACCATAAGAAATGAGTCACAACCACAAATAGTTAAAACAGTTGCCTTTGCAAGCTATCTTTATGAAGTCTTGTATCATTTTTTGCATGTCTAGTCGGATTTTACACGCCTTAGTTTGTATTTTTAGTATATAAATTCAATTAAAAAACATTTCTGAAACAAATATCTTCAACTTAAATGTGGTGTGATGGCAATGAAAAAGAAGTCTATCAACCTCAAAGACTTGGAGCTCATCACCAAAGGTAAATTGAACAAATGCCAGGGGAAACATTGAAAAAGCAATTATAGGAATAATGTCACCATTTGCAGGATTTTGAGTTTAGTTTGATAATTTTGGTCTCTTGTTTTAGCACCATGAAATTCATGGTGCTATCCTTTATTTGGCATGTTTTGGTGTTACTAGTGTTACCCTTAGCCTATCCATAGCCTAACTTTCACATTGCCGCTACATGCCTAACCCTAAACCCTAGGCTCTGGGGATTTGCCCCATTCGGAGCAGTGTAGTATTTATTGGAAAAGTGGACCTTACAATGTATCAAACAAGACAATACACACATACACATCAATCAGCCAGCTTGCCTTGAGGGGACATATGATTCTTCTCTTCATCTTTACCCCTGAAAACCATAATGCTAATATTTTGTTCATTCCCAGACAGCGTAGTTAAATATAAATAGAAAACAGTCATATTCAATAAATTGGAATATATTATTAGTTCCGAGGCTTATTTGTCAGCTGAAAATTTATATTTAAAAATAAAATATACTTGAAGCAGGTAGTAAACATACTTCTCGTTAAGTACACATTTCTGTAAAATTACTTTGTTCTGATGTACTATTCTATTATTAACTGTTGTATTTTTATTAGCTTTATGCAGAAAATAATCATAATTTACACAAAGACTTGAAAACACCAGTCTGTGTGAAATGACTATGGAATAAAACAACTTCAAGAGTTCAATTATATTCTTATTTGTTGAATGTGACTACACCCATATATTGAAGCTTGTGTGTAATTGCTGATGGGCAGTTAATACATTTGCAAATCCCTGTAGATAGCTGCTCAATCTTCTTTATCTTCACACCAAAACCAAAGTCATTCAGCCGTTTGTAAGGAAGTAGCCCCCATCATTTAGGAGTCCTCAATGATAATATCCCCTAACTGGGGTTTTTGTTTGTGTTGTTCTGAGATTTTATCACTTACCTTGGTTGTAAAACAGTTTTATTACTCTTTCTTAGTCATTTATTATTCACTAAATTAAATCACCTCTCTGCACCACAGTAAAACAAGGCCTGTGTTGTTTATGATGCACCCTTCTGCTTATACAGCTTGTAACTGTCAAATATATGTCTTTGTTGTAACTGTACGTCAGCAGTCACTGCACCCGTATCCTTGACTTTATAGAGAATCACGTTTTCATGTTCTGGATAAAAAGTCTTCTCCTTGACTGATTTGTTATGTTATGTTACAATGGAGGGAAAATGCTACAAACAGTTACAGCAAACAATGGTCCAGCTGTCATAGTGCTAAGTGAATAACAAGGTTTTTTAAGTGAATGAATGAATGAGTGAATGAAAAATGAATTTCTATAAACTCTTAGTCTTTGTCTCCAAATACTTTTTTTCATAACATTTCTCAATTTTCTATTTTAGAAATTTATTTTGTTCTAACTTTTTTTATATAATCCAAAGCCAAAAATAGGGTCTAGATCTGAAAATTAGTGACTGGCGAGAAAAGCTTTGCACAAGACAAAGTTGAAATAGTGACACTGTCTATGCACAGTCCATAAAAAAAGCTAATTCTTTAAAATTCTGAATTTTCTGTACATGGGGATTTAGATGCAAAAGCTGGTAAGCTGTGATGGATAATTTTGCTCATCCAATTATTTGTTCAGTGTAGATGTTTATGTTTTCCTCTTCAGACTCATATGTCAGAAGGTTCTCCAAGTCTAACTAAAAAAAAAAAAAGAAAACCTGTTGGTTTAATCACTACAAGACTTTGGACAAGAGTTTTTTTCTTTTTTACCAATGGACCTAGTGGTGATTATACCGTTAGTTTTTGGTTTTTTTTGTTTTGACTTAGAGTATTATCAGCAGGGCAGATAATACTTATGGTAGACTGATGATCGCTTACGGCAGGGTTGCAAAACTAATTGAAATAACTACCTATTAAATTTCTCAGAATACATTAAGTTTTATTATAAAGGTCTGTATGCATTACGGCTTAATATGTTGAGAAGCTCTCTCTGTTGCACTTGGCATTAATTGTCTGTTTGCCCTTGAATTAAAATCCCACTCCGTTCTAAAGCCGGCGGCACATCAGCCAAGGCTTACCTCTGCCGTGGAGTAATTACAAACTAAAAGATAAAAACCACAGAACTGTGCAGGCCTCCAATTGCTACTGATAAAAATTTGTAAGTGTGGCATGGGTATGTGATACCATTACATAAAAGGAACAATTACATTGTTAGATTTTTTATGAATCCCATAGAGGAATATTGTTCTATAATGTTGTACTGTATTTGTTTTAAGAGCAGTAAAGACAGAAATTTTAGTTAGTCTGTTAGTTCAATGAGAACTAACAGACTATTTAGAAAACATGTTCCACTGGAACATATGTAAAGTTGACAATGTAATACCAGTAAAGAAATTATAAGGTAGCTCTGAGATTAAGAGTTATGTTTTTAGAACATTGATGACTGTTTTATAACTGTATAACTTGTGATTGAGGACATTAAAAAGGTATAACGGACACACCATAATCCAAGCATGGGAAATGAATAGTTGATAAGTAACATAACAATCATGACAACACATCATTCTTTTTTGTATTTTTAAATTATAAGAACTGAACAATATTATATCATAAAACAATATGCTTTTATTGACTTTACCCATTGTAAAATATACTGAAAGTTTAGATGAATTTGACTATTCTTTACATGGCTAGTGTTACAGAAGTGGCTCCTAACTCTAAAGCGGAAAGTAAAGATCAAAGGTGATGCTCAATATATGTTGTGTGATTGTCTAAATTAATTTAGATAATACTACATATTAGGGTTGTTTTTACAAGCTTTAACCTTTGTTATGGATGTGAAGGACCATGGGGTAAAAGGACACTGGCAGGCAGCTCTGAGAAGAGTTCATATTCATTAATAGTTACCTTCAAGTGAACACATGAACCAGGGAAGACAAACCAAGGGCAACAGACGACCCAACAAGTGAACAGACTTAAATACCATCTGGGATCAACTGAAAAAGATAAGCGCAATTTACAAATAGGTGTGGCTCATGACAGCCTTAAAATAATAAGTACAAGCATGGAAGTGCAAAGATTGATTGGCTGCTGTGTGGACAAGTGAGCAGGGAGGTGGACAAAAAATTAAATATGAAATAAATGTGAACCAGTGTTGAATAAATTCTTCAATAGTATACAAACAGAGGACTTTAGTTGCAACATTTTCTTCCTATGATGAGTTCAATAAGTACAAGGTCCTCCATCAAACTTCAAGTGAGACATTTTTGCATTCCTGGTCAGACAAGTGATGTACTGAAAACATACAGATTGCAAAGTTAGAAGCATCTGACACAATGCTATGTAACCTATGCACCAGAGCACAAGTTGCATGTGCTCTGGTGTGACTCTAGTCAAGAGCGACAAATATCTGTGGGAACCTATGATAAAAAACGAGTGCAAAAGACAGAAAGTAGCTCAACGTCAGGAGTACACTTTGTTTCCCTAACCACTGTTATACTGCACCAACATTTATTGGCACAGAGACAGAGCCTTCCACCCAGTGATTTCCCTGTCACCAAGGGGTCTCTGTCAAGATGCACTGTATTCCCAAAACCATCTATTTCCAATTCAGTTGTAAATCCTGCCTGCTTAGCAATGTATCCGTCAGGACAATCAGATAGGCATTTCCATATTCTGTAAGAAATTTGACATTTGCCTATATAATAGATGTTAACACTCCCACACAAGTTCACAGACACACTAGTGCTGCTGCGGTGTGTTGCCCTGACCAGTTCCAATACCTGCTCCAGATTATGGAGTTCTGCGTCATCTCTCACAATTCTAGAGGTTAAGTTTTACTATTCAAGAAAGACCATGCAGAAAAATTAAGGAATTTCAAACCCAAAATATTCTATACAATGTAACTTTATCCAAATTTAAACCTTAAAAGGAGTGAAGGCTATGTGCAGAGTAATGGACATAAACAATGATATGTTGGAAAAGTAGAAAACAATTTAGACGACAGAAGGAAATACACTACATAGTTATGTTCTGATGCTGTAATAAGCGTCAAGAGTGACTGGATCACGGCTTGTTTGGACACGTGTGACCTTTTTAAAACTGAGTCAATGCAAATGATTTTTTTTTCCCCTTTCAAAAACAACATTCAAGTTTAATTACATGGATAAAAAATATTCCATAAATATTTTTAACAACTCAGTTAAAGGCATCTGTCAGGATGTAGAAAGTTCTATGCTACACTGAAAGAAGAAGCACTCCTCTTAAAAAATTTGTTTGTTTATGCAGAATATTCAGTCAATAGAAAATAATTCCATGGTAATTTAATCAAATGCTGAAGTGGTATCAATATTTTATGATTGTTAGAGCACTTAAGCATAAAGTTGCATGCAGCTTTCACATCAAGAACAGGAAGAATATCAGTTCAACTGAAAAACTCTCAGATCTGCACTGTACTGTCTTAATGGTCGGGTCTTCTTCTCAATTAATACTCAGATAATCTTATAGAGAAGAAGCATTATTTTATGTTCCAATTAAAGATCATACACTACCCACAACAATTTGCTGTAACCATGTTTGTCTCGTGAATTTTGGTATCGTTAAAAATACTGTGTTTTAAAACATACTGTCTTATAGTTTTTTTTTTTAATTAACTGAACTCATCTAGTATTGACAAGAGTACAATATGCGATTTTACAGCATACAGAGTAGGCATGTAAGAAGCTGGAACAAGCTTTTTATATATTAACGAAATGAAAAGGTAAATAATGGTCACATGGACAATGTAACACAACTGTAGTGGTTTTGAAGATGCATTTTATGCATAATAAACAAGTAATGACTGCCAGGAAGTAACGTGTCTGACCTTTTGACGATGAGACACTTCAGGTGGTCATAAAGCATTGCACAATTTGTATATTGCTCTGTAAAAACAATTACTCGCTCATTAAGCACGGCAGCTGTAAGGGTTAGTCAAAACATCATCTAAAATCTGCTGTGATTTCAAAATTTGTTTTTCCCACAGAATGTTTCTTATAAATGTCAATTGTCATAGTTATTAGATCAGACTGGCAAAGTTTTAACATAAAAACAACAAAAGCAGTTTCAGTGTTTTATTAGAAACTGAAGTTGTGGGTGTTCTCCTTCAGGCTTAGGTGGACTGATATTGGGAAGGACTGACAGGAAAGGAGGCTGGAAGCTCTGGGGGGATCTCTGGTGCTTAGTGCAGGGGAGTCCAGCTGGGGGTTTCGTGCTCTTCCTGATTTGGCCTACAGGTTGGAAGGTAATGACATGGCTGAGCCTACTTCTGTTTGGGGTTTGTGTCTGTTCTGGGGTGGTGCCTTGTGTCTGTCTGCTTTGGGCTGCTGTGGCTTTCCAGAGCCATGTCCATCTGCCTTTTGCTACTCTTGTTGCTCAGTGTTGCAGGCTTTCTACCGTTCTCACCACTTTAACAACTTTGCATCTCCAGGTGACACATTTGCTCACATAGACCCACTCAACACAAACACAATTACTTCTACACGTACACACACCCACACAAAAGCACACACACATATCCATCTACCAGCGTATCGGTTCAGTGGTTGTTGAACCATTTTTCAACAATCAAAATGGTTGAATGTCAGAAAAATACAGTTTATTATTATTATTATTATTATTATTATTATTATTATTATTATTATTATTATTATTATTATTATAGCATTGCAATGCTATATATTATTATTATAGCATTGCTATAATAATAATAATAATAATTATTATTATTGCTTTGATGCTGTATACAGTCTTGATTTAATAAAATCAATTGCTTATCTATGGGTATCCCCAAAAATGCGAAGAGAGGACACATGAAACAAAGCTTGTGCTGTCGGGTTTTGTGGGAACATCAAAGAACAGTGTGAATACACAGGAACCAATCAGTATCTCTAGATAGACGCGACATGGTGAATGATCAAATCACCATAGTAACAATCCTTTTCAAGCTAAACTTCAGGATAATATCCATCCAAATTTGGTCACTTTTTAGGCTTTCACTTGAAAAGTTTAGCTCCTGTTTCATGTGAAATTTTAAATAAGTCTTAAAACATAAAACACAGAGACTGGATTTCTCTTCTTAACACTAAAAAAGTGCCCACATAAATAACTAAAAATATCACAAATAGCACAATACCAATCTGGGCCATCCAAATAGCTCAATCCTTCCATTGCTCTGTCTAATACGTTTTCTGCTTTTCTTCCTTTCCAGACAACTGTGTTTACATTCTGTCAAAGGCCTTTTGGTCTCTCTGAAGAAATTCTTCACTTACATCGGCTGCAATTCTCCTCCTTGCTAGTATCATCGGAGACTATTTTGCTACTCTATTTACAGCTGAACTGTCTTACCTGGCTACATTGCCACCCATCGGAAATTTTAGGCGAGCATATCTGAAATGATTACACCAATTTCAGAGCAAAAGAGGCCAAACCAAGGAGTTTAAAGTGTAGCTTATAGGAAGCATTGATTGGAGGATACACTGCAACTGGCTTGGTGGATTTTCTAACTTTAAGCTCCCAATTCCAGTACCAGAAAAAAACTAAGTCAATGCTGAATGATGGAAACTGCAGTCAGGTGGAGGTAAAAGACAAGACTCAAACTCGACCCTCTGAAGGCCTCAGCATAGCTCTATAGTCTAGTACAGCTTCACTAATGATGGGTGAAGTAGTTCATCTCTCCATCACAGTCCTCCCACCAAACAGTCTTTTTTCTGTCTGCCAATCAATGTTTGATTCTTCTTTTGTTCTGTCTTCATTTGTTTCATCCTTCATCATTTTTATTTTTCTTTTCTCTTACAGTCTAGCCACATTGATTTTTAGTCTTTTCTTATGTTATGTCTAGACTTCCAAGCTGTTTTGCTTTATATATTTTTGTTAACTTATTGAAATAGCTTTTGGTTGAGACCAAAGTGCTTGGTACGCAATTATTTTTACCTGTTACAACAACATCAAAATGCTTTGGTTATGTGGAAAGAGGAAAAAATAAATGATTGAAGGTGGCTTTGGGCTTTCATTTTTCTCACGGATTGATTGAATCAAATTCCCCCTTCATTCATTGGAGACAACAGAAATAAGAACTCACCCCTGCAACAAAACCCAGAACTGGACAGATACGGGTTGATTTTGAGTAAGTGCGGTGGGACTGAGCTGTAAGTGCTAATGCAAAAACTCAGGAATCTGGTTGTAATTAGACAGCATGTCAGTAGTTTAAGAGGTTATTTATGGGATATCAAATGCAAATCCTCGGTGCTCTGTAGTGATGAGTCATGCACAAAAGTATCATTTCTAAGAGCCGATGCTTGTTTATTTTTGTGTTAAATAATTAAAAGTTAAATTTAAGTATTACACCAAAGTAAGAATGCCTGTTTTGGTAACAAAACATATACATACAATTAGCATGAGGCTTCTCAAAAAAATACTAAGTGCAAAACAAAACTTTCATATTTTCTAAAAGAGTTAAGCGAAAATATGAGGCTACAGATGATGATAAATTAAGAATGATTTGGGAACCGAAAAAGCCAGCTCCTCTTTGAGAGTTGAACATCTTTGAAAAAATCAAACTTTTATTCTTAAACTAAAGAATCCTCTCTTCTGAGAATGTTTTCTCTCCTCATGTTTCACTGTTAATAACAGCATGGAGCTGCTGACAGTACAAAGATATCTGCATGTATTTTAGCAATTCAAGCATGAGATTCTGAATGCTAGAAAGTGTTACCACATGAATTGACAGTACTAACAATCCAAAGCAACTGATGGGTTATTCTCACTAAAAGTAAATTAGAATGATTCCTAGACAATAGTCCAAATGTTGTAAAACCAAACCAGTGTCTTGTTGCTTGTCAAGAGGTGCATTAGTCATGTCTTTGCACTCCTATCACATTATTAGTCATATCTCCTCTGGTGTTCTTATATAATTATCTTTAAGCTACCGCCCATCCTCACAGCCGTGCAGCTTCTTGGCCGTCAGTGGAAAAAATGCTATGCATCATACTTTAATAGCATTTCATACTTTCTCAGATATTCAGACATGTGTCTTTATGTGTTTCTGTTGTTTACCTGAGGTAGTTTGACAACTTCTATATAAAAAAAAAGCCAACCAGAGGAAAATAGTGTTATTTTCACAAAAGCCCACATTAAGAAAGCCAAAGATAATTTACTCCTTTTTGGCGAGTGTGAATGCAAACTCTAGTACAGACTAAACATGGAAGCAATGGCTCATAGGAAAATGTGAATCTGAAGTCAGCTTCAAGTGAACTTTTTGCTTAGCAAAATAAATGTATTACCTAGCAAAAGAAAGACTGAGCATTAATCCATTTGAGAAATTCCTCCTGTATCACCACAAACTGATGAACTGCATTAAAGAACATCTAGGAACTATGATGTGGAGGATGAAAGATTTTAGGAACGCAGGAACGTTACCACACCTGACGTGCAGACACCCGGAGACAGAGTGCCACCATAAAGGAGATCAGCTGGAGCGGTGAAACCTTACGAGGTGCTTAGCTATGACCACATGAGTTGACCATTCCATTACCGTTGGCGACCTAGAGCAAATGTAATGTTTATATCTCCCTTGCCCTAGGAGAGATCTTTCCAGAATTAGCTGTTTTAGGGCCTTTTGTCACTTCACATCCAAATAAGCTGCTACTGGTCACAGCCCCCAGCTCAAGGTTTACGGTCACACTTTATAGATGTGAAAATGGCTGCAAACAGATGTACAATTTTACAATCATACATTGTATGGGACTGATTCTATGTCAATCCCAGAAGAAGTGGGGAACAGGGTTTCACTTATCTTTTCCAGCAGCCATTGTTCAGAGTGTACAGCACCAAAACCAGCTGAGTAAACTGTGCTGAAGCTCTGCTTTGGTTGCTGTATGAGGGACTTGAATCAGCAAGGGTTACATAGTAATGGGGCAGTGCCTGCTAATTATGACTTAGCAATCAGGAGGTTTTTGAAATGACTTGTTTTAGAGACACCAAAAAATATATTTTGGTGTCTCTAAAACAAGAGACACCAAAATAATTGGTGTTTTTTCCCCCCCTTTTTTAAGCACCTGAGCTCTTTCAGATGTTTAAACACCTGAAAGAGTTCAGGTGTTTTTATTTCCATGGGGTCAGGTGTTTTCTCCTGGCCCACATGGAAATACAAAAACAAGCAAAAATGAATTTTGCATTAAAACATGGGAAAGTGGAGTAGGTTGAAAAATGGTTACATGTTAAGTTTTACAGAAACAATCCACCTCACATTTTTTTGATAACTTTTGCAACCGTATATCAGTAAATGCCACTCTTGTGCAACTTTGGGTCAACCAAAGTGACTATCGTTTCAGGCTCTGGGAATCTGAAGCTAAGAATACATCAGCTATGGCTTGGACTAGACTGAGGCTAATATCTAAACTTAAAATAGACTTGTGCTTAGTTTGTTGCTGTTTTCTCAGACAAACAAACTCTATGTTATCATGCTGAAGTTTAAGCAGACACTATCACCCATGTCAAGCAGCCAAATTAACTGTGACTTGTCAGTTCACCACCTCTGTGAAAAATGAACCAAACTTTTGAATTTGGTAGCAGGATATTGCATTCCTCTGGTTTTCTATGTATCAGTGTTTAGAATTATACTTATATATTATTATTATAACTTTGTTTATACTTCACTGTACAGCATTTAATTCCAAAAGTGTAACCATTGTCAATTTGAGTTGGATTATATTTCTAAATAACCTGCTTTTATAAGCTCCTTGCTACAGAAACTGTTGGATCTAGCATCTGAACACAGTTGATCAAAATATTTTGATAAATAAGATCCAGGATGTAGTCGGTATGTCATGCGATGCTTTAGAATGGTTCCAGTCTCATATTTCTCCCAGAAAATATTGTGTTTTTGCAAGTCGGATCAAACTGGACTCTCTTGTATTTAGTACCTTCATGCTCAGTTCTCTCTTTTTTTTTTTTGTCTTGTACAGGATTCCCTTCCCCCATTCCCTTCTCCTCTAAACCTTCTGGGCAAATACTTAGGCAGTTTAAAGTCTGATTTAGACTCGAGTGTTCATATTTTGTTTAATCTTGTCTCAATCATTGTAACAGCCTATTTTTATGATTATGAACAATCTCAACTCTATATGTTAGCATTCCTCAGCTTTGACGACTTCTTCCTTTCTTACAAACTCACAGGAGTATCCTGTTAGAACTGTTAAGGGTATTCGGGAAAAGACAGAGGCACAATATTTCATTAAAAGGTTACCATCAATGTTTTATGTATTCGATTTTTTTTCCCGCTCTATACGACTTGAGCTGAATTTAGTGGTGATTAACAAATCCAATTCATGCTGCAAAGCGGATGCTTCTAACAAGGTTTCGATTTCTCTTTAACATTTAAGAAATCAAGTTAAAGAGAACGTATCAATAATGTGGTTACATAAAAGGAAGCAAATACAGATTCTAAAAGATAGGTGTTCCTTGCACATTTATTGGAATTACGTTTATTTCTTTACTAGGCAAAATTTTGATTTTGAAAACATGAGAAAAAATATCCCAGGATTTGAACCATAAGAGAGAACATTTACTACCAGTGCTTGGCTTTCCAATGACAGCGTTTAAAATTCATAATAATTTATTAGTTGTTACTCTGAAATATGAAAGGAGAAAGCTGCTGATAACATTGGACTGCTGGAGAACTCTTACTTTATGAGTATACTTCTCAAACATTAAGACACCAGCGTAGAATAACAGAAATGTGTTAGTTACTGCTGTGCGTTTGTGATCTCTTGCTAGCAGCTGTTAAAACCTTCTGGAAACCGTCCCACCTCGGGGTGCCTGCCTCCGTCTTTCAGGTGGGCTCACTATAAATGACTTTCAAAGCTACCAATAAAAAGGCCCCATATCTGTGGTGCTTCAATTTGTCTATTATATTTATCATGAGGCCTTAACCTGAATCTTTGGATGAGAGGAAAATAGGCTGACACTGGTTGTGGGCTGTAATGCTCAAATCCTAAAACCAAAAGCCGGTTCCAAGTACATTTATCTAGATTTATCACAATCCATTAAGCCTTCAGTAAGAATGGCAATGAATTCTTCTTAAATATACAAGGATTAAACATTGTTGAGTATTTTTTCTCTGTGTTGCAGTGATGTACTGTACATCCACATACAAACAAATTTATTCGGCAAAATTAATCTTGAATACTTCTAGCCTCCATGTGTGCTTATCTCTGTATGACGATTGGTAGCCTTAAGAGGATTTTGTACATGCACCAGGCAAATTACAAAACAATATTTCAAAATACCATAAATAACTTGTGTTTCTATCTCTCATTGCGTGAGTGCATTTGGTTTTCACACAAATACAAAATAGTGTTGAATATATTCCTTAACGTGTAGTGTGTGTTTTCAAATACTATCTAAAGAAGCCATTTCAAATGTGTAGTTTAAATGTGGAGGGTGATAAAAGTAATGTTCAACATTAGCAATAACAAACGACAAGTATTTTTTTTAAAATATATATTAAGCTTAAGTAATGTATTTCCTCTCCACAGGATATCAGTGAAGCATTGCCTTTCTTTACTTATGTGAGGTTAAATGGCTCTTGGGGGTAGCAGAGATTGTTACAACATTGGATACCCAAGCAGCAAAGGTACTTGCCAAAGAAATCAGCATAACTTCTTGGTCAGCATTGTCCAGCAGCCAGTATTCAGTCTCCATGGTAATTAACTCTGAATCAGTTTTCACTTCTGAGAGAGACTTTAAAAACTGAAAAACACTATTTAAGATGTCCACATAGTGAAATGTAAGGACCAACATAGATTTTAAAAAATGTGGAGGAGTGTATTTCTGTCAAGTTTTTTGTTTTTACAAATTTACAAGACGAAACTTGGATTTTCTCTGAGGTTGTAAATTTCCTACGAAAAAAAAAAATAATTCCCTGAGCAAAGGCATGCATTTAGATAAAAAAAAAAGATATTCCCTAACATTGTAAAGCCTGAAATTTGTATGAAGAAAATATGGGAATTGCAACAAAAAATGCTAGACACCCTCTGATATTAAAAATGGTAAAACATGTTTTTTATTAACCCTAAATATTTCTGGGATTTTTTGCATAAATCTACTCCTCTGTGGCCACTTTTTTTTCTTTTCTGTGACCTTCAATGACCCTAAAACTCCGTTGTAATTACATCCCCTATTTAGTCCAGTGTTTTTTTTCTCTCCTAAGTCATTCGGACCAGGCACACTAAGGTTTTTCTTTTCTGTCTTATCTCATCTTCAAAAGCAAGATTGATGGATGCAACACATCATTCTTCTCATTCCCCCTGAAATCCATCCCAGCATTTCTCTCTCTGTGGGGAGGCTTGAACATGTCTTCATTTATTATTTACTTCTACTTCTTTTTCAGCTGCTCTCTGTTGGATATTCACACAGATCTAAATGTATCTGGAACTGATTTGCTCTTTTATCCTCTTGGCATGGGTTTGCTTTAGTAAAGGCAGTAGAAGCAGTGAATTGGATTATATCTGGGTGAACCCCACCGAGAACATAAGTCACATCTCAATTACTGCATAAAACGTGCTTTAACTTGCTCTAAGTCAAGACAAAAACAAGGACTAAAAATAATAAAGAAGAGATTTAAAGATAAAGAAGAAAGAAGAAATTATTGTTAAGAAAACAAGAAAAGGGATTCAGGTGGAGAAAATGATAGATGAGAGGCAGAGCAAAGTAAAATGGCAACAAACTGGAAAACTGAGTCATTTGTACTATTGCTCCAAATCTTTGGGGAAAAACTGGAACTCTCAAAGTGAGAGGCTTTGGATTTCAAGATTCTGTCCAGTCACATTTCACTCAGAGTTAAACCTGAGTTTTCCTATTGGGAAACTTAAACTAGAGACATGGTGATTAAAAATTACTCTTGTGGTTTAGCTTTTGAAATACAATTGCAACATTAAAACATGCTTTCTTATTGCATGTGTCATTGTGTTTGCAAAAGGTTTCACACCTACAGATATGCTTAAAAAAACTAGCTGGTTATTACATAAGAAAAATAGTCTCTATTATTTTTCCAGATAAAAAGATCAAAAGGCAGTGTGTACAAGTCTTTTATGTGCATTACAATTTGGAACCTTAAAAAGCAATAATCCACTTGAAGCAGCACTAAAGTGATTTTAGAAAATAAGGATTTGTAAATGTGGTCTCTGAACAGCTCAAAGCAAACACTCTAAAATACCAAGACTCCAATTTTGCCAAGCTTCAGTTGTGTAAATGTCAATTTAGGGATTCATGCTGTTGTATTTTGTCAATGAATTATACTGAGCAGTTGAAGTAAATCTGTTGCTGTCTCTCTCATTCCAGCTCCTTCTCTGAGGCAAAATCATGTTAAATGAAAAATAAGAAAGAGAAGCATCGATCTGGAAGTTCTGCTGCAAGGCAGTCATTTAGGAGCATGGGCAATAAAGGAATTGCTGGTTGTTATCTAACTACACTTTCTAAGGTATGTATAGTACATTAACACTGGGACTAATCCTGCAAGGAGGAAAAGGGCCTGAGAGAACTGGAGAAAAATGTCTCTTAAAAATGTCTCATGGGTAAAAAAAAAAAAAAGACTGAATCATTAAAGATTTTGTGTGCTTCTTAAAAGTGGTGTCAAGTTTAATGCTACCATACTTGTACTAACAGCTGCTACTGCTAATATCGCTTTTTCACATTCTGCATGGAGCTGGAAGGCTATGGTGTGTTCTTCAACTCTGTCTTTCATTTGCTGAGTTTCCTGCTGCTTCTCCTTTTGGGCATGACTTTCTTCCACTGAACTATCACGGCACGTACAACTCATCAACCAACTCATACCTATCTGCTAAAGGCCGGTGGGGCCTGCAATCACTACCAGTCTACCTATGTACAGTTGAGGTAACTTGACTGAGTCTATTTTTATGTTCCTATTACATAGAGAACTTGTTTGTTTGTTGAAAGAATCGTACAGAGAAATTTATAAATAAGCTTCTGTCATGCCATTTCTTTTCTTGTTATGTATGTTGGTGGCCCAGGTGACAAAATCACACTAATCAAAAGGGATTAATAAGAGAGTATATGTTCTTTAATTTTGTTGTTCGTATTGGTTGCATTTTAAATGTCCCAGCGTCTTACCTCACTGATCCAATTATTTTGAATACTTGGACAGAAAACTCTGTGTAAAACTAATTTTATTCTAGTGAAGCACTACTCTGAATATTTAATTTCTTTAAAAATAGCAACGTTAAAGTATTTATTTGAGGAACCTCTCTGAATAGCTTGAAAGCCATTGAACCATTTCTTTCTAAATTTCGACCAGCTTTAGCTCGTCTTACTGGAAGCGTGCTAGAGAAGGTAACTTGAAACCATATGCTTTTCTCTCTTTTTTTAACCCCCTCTGTTATGTTGGTTTTAACCAGGTACCATTGTTGGAATGGGGTAGCTATGCCTTTTTTATAGCAATAATCTGCAGGGTGAGAAAAAAAACTGACATCATGTATATTTGTAGGTTATCAACAACAGTCATTTCACAGAATGAAATTAACTTTCTTCTTTTTTGTTTGCTTGTTTTTTTTTGCCTTGAACAAAATCTGAGAACATAGAGAGTTGGAGTTGTTTCCACAAACTGTGTGTCGTCCAATCTGGTTTCCATGTGACTGTGTGTGTTTTGAGTCAAACAGATTACTCATCTATTTTCATTTATCTGAAACTCAAACCACCGGCCGGGAGTCAGCACCAACAGGGCTGGAATAGTCAAAAAGACTCCACATAAGAAAAAACAACTACATTTTTTTCTTTTAACTTCATGACCGAAAATGGCCAGTGTGAATTCTCAAAAAAGAATGAAGAAAGGAAAGCTCGCCAGGTGGAACATTCAGGCAGAAGAAAAGTGTGAGGAGAGTTAATTTTGCTCTGGCATACAGACAGAGAAAAGAGTGAGAAAAATCCAAAAAGGAGAAAAAAAATGGAGTTGACATAGGTAAACGCCAGTTCTTCTGCACATTTCTGCACACTGTGACTGAAGGTACAGTCATGCATGATTTAAGACAAGATGTTTTTAGAGAAAAGGTTAGATGTTTCAAAGGAGTGAGGCACGGCAGTGTCTTGAAATTGTACATTTATGCACCTTTTGCCTTCTAAAATGGATTGTAGACAGCTGTTGCAGTGTGGGTGAAAATATAGCCAGGTACAAGAAAAAAAGAAGTTGCACATCTAGGATTAAAAGGCCTTCAAAATAGCTGACAAGCAGACATTTGTCTTAGTTTGAAAGTAAGGTCAAAACAGATGCAGAAAATAAAGACAACACTATGCGAGCAACTAAAATACATGATTCGATGGAGCTGACTCATTGATACTAACATTATATAATACACAGTGATATTTGAAGTGTTTGTTTCTGTTAATGATAATGATTTGTTGAAGGAAAAACACAGAATTAAGTTTCATGGAGGAAGAGTACCCTGCTGAGATTCTAAAGAAATCCTGTGACCTTCAATTTGTCTGCATTGTCTCATTTTTCTCATGAAAATTCTCCATGTATTCTGTATGGAGAATCTATAACCATATTTTCCAATAATAAAAGGTCAGGAGAATTTGGAGGCCAGTCATGTAAATAACCAGTTTAATTATAGCACAAATGAGTATTTTTAACAGTTTGGACAGGTGCCAGGTCCTGCTAAAAAATAAAATAAAATCATAAACTTCATGAAGCTTTTATCAGCAGCTGCAAGCTGGACATAGATCCCCAAATTCTCACTAGCGGTGGAAACGTCAGCCTGGACTTCAAGTAGCTTGTATCCTTTTTGTGTTTCGATCTTGATTTCCAAATAAAATAATAATAATAAAAAAACTTTCATCTGAAACCTGACTTTGGACAATTGAGCAATAATCAAGTCAATTTTCACTTTTTCCCAGACAATATGCTTGTGATGTTTTTCGTTAGAGGGGACTTCTCAACATTCCCACCCTGAATAGACTTACTGTATGCCTGGTGGTTCTTATAGCGCCCTGGCTGCAGTGTTGTGACTCTCTCCCAAACTCTTGTGTGGGTTTAGCATTCAGGACAGAGATTATTCCTATTATGTATGTATTTTTTCCACTCTTTTCCCTCTATCCAATTTTCTAACAATGAGCTTTGATACAACCCTCTTCTTTAGACGTTTTGTGGTAGTAACTCTGAAGCAGATTGCCAGTATTTTTAATTAGTGTGTAAGTCATACCATTACATTTCTGCATTATTAGCTTTATATGATGTTATAATGTTATTCCCTCATCAAAAACATACCTGGAGTGTTGCTTGATTCTTTCATGCATGCTTGAGAAATACTTTTATTTTTTTAGACAAGAGCTATAATCTCCTTGCTCAAAGATAAATAAATGAAATTGACAAGAGTATATTTTAAGAAAATGCAACATCTACATGGGTTGTTTAATACAGCCATGCATAGCATCAACATTTGACAAAATCACTTTTTTGGTTGACTTACTCCAACCAAGGTAGGCTCCACCTAGTAGATAAACCAGTAGATGGAAACGCCTGACTTTTTTCTTTTTTGTACTTTAAAAGTTTTGTCATAATTTGCATGGCAATAACATGGAACATGCACACTTAAGATCCCTTTTTCCATGAATACATTTACACCTAAAAGTTCATTTAAAATGGCAAACCCACATGTTTTTGCAGTAAGAAAACTCATTCCTCTTCTAAGTTTGCTTAAATTATTTTCTTGTAATAATACTATCAGTGTACAATAACATTGTTTATTTTTATTAGATGTAATAAAAATAAACATGACTTAAACTCCTCCATGTTTAAGTCATGGAGGAGTTAAGTATAATAGAAGTTTTAAATAGATATTTTTGCCTTTGAAAGCTTCATCTTGTAGATTATGGCTATATATTTAATATGGTATTATAGATAGGGTTATATTCTGCATCTATTATTGTAATAACAGACACAGTAGCTATCTAGGGTATATAAAAGCAGAAAGAAATCTGTGCAAATAGGCACATACTGTAGAGTAAAAAAAACAAACAAACAAAAAAAAAAAACAAGTGGGCACACAGAAGCAAGAAGACCAAGAGCTTGTGTAAACTGGATTCAGTCAGTCTGAGTGCTGATCAGTACTCCACTAATAGAGTTCCATGGAGTCATAGCTCTATGGTCTCCTAATTGACTCCCTGTCATCTACATATCATTTGCATACCGTTACCAAGGGCAACAAGGTGCAGGAGGGGTGGCATCTGTGTGTTGCGTGCTCCTGAGCGTATTAAGCGGAGATGAGTGCTGTATAAACACCGTTAGATGAACCCATTAATCATGTCCTTAACCTCATCAGGAACAACACACACACACACACACACACTCATACACATGCACACACACACCGTGTTGACTGTGTGGGGAGTTATAGAGTAAGAGATACCAAGAGGATAGGGTATAAAGGGATAAAGAAACTAAATGAGAAAAAACATCCACAACAGCTGGTAGTAGTTGGTGTGAAATTGGTGAATCAAATAGTTGGCTGGTTGTTCAATCCCCCAGTACTTCCTGGCTGAATGTCAGAATGAATATGGAGCTTAGTGTCCTGCCCACATAATGATTATATGGCCTATGCCAAGAGCTGGCTACTGGCATAGGTATTTTTGACTGGTACCCTTACTCATGCTCTGTATTAAAAGTGAAAAATGTACAGATAAGAAAAAGGCTCAGTATAATCACAGCATTTTGCTTATCATTTGATAGGATGGATCCTGAACCTGTCTTGAACTATGCACTGTAGAAATTCGGGTGGTTAGATGTTGGCTTGGACACCCTATTGCACCAAATTGGCTTGACCTAGCTCTGTGGCTTTGGTTTTGACAAAAAAACCAAAAAAAAATCAGAATTGAAATGAATGAAAGTGCATCATAAGTTTCTTTACTCGTTATGTCGCTTTCAGACCAAATCTGGCATTCGCTCTGCTTTCAGTGGGAGTGTGCTGCAAAACTGAAAACTACTGATTGTGGATTATGGTTAAGTTTTATCTGCAGCACTGCATTTTTTCTTGAGCTAAAACTAACAATAGAACTAAACAAGCCATAGTGTAACAGAGTGGAACTTGTCAAAAAGTTCTGCTTCCACATTAACTGGATGCTTTCTGCCTGAAAGAAGGTTGTGAAAAACCATTAGGAGCACTTTGTGGATCTCCTCAATCTAGTCTATAAGTTCTCAAAAGAGGAGGCAAAGGCTGAAGATTCGGGAAGTTTCCACAGTCTGGTGGACTGAGGACATTGCAACATTTGTTATATTTTCAGCAGGTGGAGTTCACTTCCACACCGCACTGTCTCAAACAAATAAACCATTGAGAAACCTGTTTACCCACTCACCTGTGGTGGTGCTGTACCAAAAACCACTGAAGGAAACGGTACAAAAAAAAAACCTCTGGAGAAGACAGTGAAAGCAATTTTGTTCTTCACAAAACGTAAGCATGTAATTTAAGAGTGCCTTGTATAGTTTTTCATTTATTTTTGGCAGAGAACCATGGACCATTTCTCCATCCAGCAATGTTTATTTTGGTCATATTTAACCAGAGTTCTCTGCACTATAGCCCACTTCATGGTTTTGGGGCGAACTATAGTCCATGGTCAAACATCAGAGTTCATGTCAACCAAATCAAGACCTTAAGTTTGATTCCACATTGACACCTTCACAGACGAACCAGACTTTCTGGGCAAATGTAGACTAAGCAGGACTGGTGTGAATGCACTCCTAGCAGAATGGGATTCCATCTCTGTGCGTCAACAGAGTACTTAGGGGTATTAAAATCAGGGAAATTTTAATTAAAAAAAACAATGGCACGCATAATTCTGTTTGTGTGTCTCAGAACTGCAATTCAGACATAGCTGTACCATACATGTTGATTGTGTATGTTATCTACATAATAGATTTATGATTATTATCTATGCACATGCAGCAAGAAAAGGATGTGTGTTATTTAGATTGTTTGATGAAGGGTGTCTTTCAGTGTGCAATAAAATACTTCTGAAGAGGGGCTCAGCAGGAGATGAGAGGCAGAGAACCTTCAGCTAACGGAAGGGAAAGAGAGAGAGATCTTGCAGAAGATGAGAGACGAGGCTAACAGAAAAAGATGAAAGACAAATACAAAAAAGCTGGAAATGGCACCAGGGACATGGAGAACAAGAGACTGAAGCACAAAAACAAGGGAGACCAAGGAAATGGAGAGGGAGATACATTCATTAGAGCTTCTAACCTAAAGTGCTCTATTTAAAAAAAAAACACTAACTGGAAGGGTAAATAGAAAGAATATTCAAAACAAACAAAGAAGTGTTTGAAGAAATGGAGCTATCAAAAGGGTGCAAGAATACTCAATCAATTAATGAATTTTAGAATAAACCACCAAGCCTGGTATTCCTTGAAGATTAACAGCAAAAACATTGACTTGATGGAAAATGATGGGGTTTATTTTTAGAAGTCATATTTTCAAATTTTAAGTATTAAGTTCATATTTAAGTATTAAGCTTACATGCTAAATATTTAGCAAAACACTAAATATTTAGTTACCTCATAACTAAACTAATTGTTTAGTTACAAGGTAAGGTTGCTGTCATTAAAAAGTGTATCCATAGGAGTCCAAAATACATAAATTTAAATCAATAAACTCAAAGATAAACTTAAGATTTTGTATTTGTTCTTTGTTTTTCAGTTCATACATACCTGTGAATCAGATGTTTTATCTGGTTAATTAAAAATGTACATTGATCACTATGATGGATCCAAGCTTGAGCTTTGCTGAAAATGGGAATGAAACACAAGAATGTACCCTGATATTAGGATAACTGCAGTAAATTAGTTTAGAACGTATGGAATAAAACGGTTACAAACATCCATTGAAACTCCTCTGTGACTCAGATATGAGCAGATCCTAAGAGACCTGTGTTAAAGAAATGCTTGCAAGTGGAAGAAAACTAGAGCACCTTTGCAAAGGAGAATGAGACACAGTTCCTCTATGATGTGAGACACTGGTAGGTCATACAGGACACTTACTTGAAGTTACTATAAAAGAACTGCATGTTACCAAATACTGGTAGGAGGTGCTTTCATTTGGATGAAGCATGTTCACCATTAAAAATGCAGATGGAATGATCTTGTAACATTACATGAAACTGACATAAAACAATATCAAATCATGTACTTTGATGATTTAAGAAAACATGCAGAAAAGGTCTCAAAATATATAAAATCTTTTTGCACAATGCAGATTTTATCTGCTAAAATGATTTTAATAGCTATCCTTGATTTATATTATGTTTTCTAGTCATGCTTACCACTCAAAGCACTTTACACTAGTCACACTCATCTATTTATACATTCAAGTACCTCTAATATAGCAGAAAGTTGTTTAACAGTTTTAAATTTATTTGCACTTGCCTGTACAGTGAACCCTCGCTATATCGCGGTTGACCTTTCACGGTCTCGCTGCTTCGCGGATTTGCACCGTGCATTGTGTTCTGCATTCTGATTGGCTAAACGGTCTCTTCTAACGTTGCGGTTTAATATGCACACGTACGTAAAACAGCTTGCCAAATTTAAGTTTGCAAACATAGTCGATGGTGGCATGTCGGTTTATAAGAATCTTTTTTGCCCAGAAGAAAAAAAAGCAACAACAACTACCGATAACTATGTTTTTCTCTCGAAAAAACACACCTGCACCGCGGGCTGTAGAAGAAAAAACGCTACAGAGCGGAGTCAGGATGCAGCGGCTCAGTCAGAAGAGCAGTGAAATACACGAGAGTCACTATTTGTCCTGCTGTACTTTGTAGTTTTTATCATAATCATTTTTCATTTTCTCCCGTTCTAATCCAAAGACTCGGGTCGCGGTGGGCGGGGCTGATCTCCACAAATTGAAGCCTTCAGTTCGTAAAAATAAACAAAAAAAACATTTATACGGTACTTTTATTTGTTAAACAAATGCTTGGGCCTGTAAAAAGGTTTTGTTCTTTGGTTTCAATGGATTATGGAGTATTTCATCTAATTGTAAAAAAAAAAAAAATAAAGGTTTCTACTTCGCGGATTTCACCTATCGCGGGTTCTTTTTGGAACGTAACCCCCGCGAAAAACGAGGGATCACGGTACTTCGAAAATGAAATAAAAGTATTTTAGTTAACAACCTTGTTTGCCTGTTTTATGCACATGAAGGCCGAAAACAGTCATTATGTTGTGACTAATCAGACCACATTGCAGCTGATCGTTCTCTTTTTTTCAAACTTACATAAGCACAAATGTAGAGGGTGATGGTTATTAAACGATTTTCTGTCACCACCTCACAGCTCTCATACTTCAAAGACGGGGAGTGCCCCAAGGTACAGAGCGCAAAGTGAAATTAACTCTCTTAGCTAAAACACATGTAATAAACACACATGCACCCATTTGAGAGAATTTGAATATAACTTTAGCACACCAAAACATACAAAATACTCGTAGCAAAAAAATTCTCAGCCCTCTAAAAGTAATTATACATTAGGTTGACAAAAGGTCTAAACGTTTTGTTTTTGGTTATTTCTCTTTCCACCAAATGGAAGCCAAGCAAACAATTTTCTCAACCTCATAAATTTGAAGTACCAAAACATTTGCTAAGCTAAACAAAATGTAATTCATAACAAGTATGATTGACAACTTGTGATTTGTTAAACTGGAGTATAAGTCAGTTTCAGACCAACCAGTCAAACTCTGCAGTGTTAGCTCCATTCACTGACAGGTAAGACTGACATAACATTATGTCATGATGTGTTAAGGACGGGACTCTGAATTGATAATTAAATTGTATGGGTTTTTTTTTATTTCATCCATTTTGACATGCACAAGTATTTATTTTAACTATAATATGAGGACAGTTTTCGCTCTGTACATGTATTCTTGCTGTGGTGCAAAAAGAAGAATCTTCTATGAGCATGTGACTAATTTGACCTTTACAAAATCTGAAGTAATCTTTAAATGTCCTATCAAAATTAGACTTATCTGTTTATCGATCTGTCAGTTTGATTGCAAACCTAAATTGTAATTACAATATGCGCCATTTATATGAGAGGCTACCAAAAGTGCTGTAGGCATTGTAAAGCCTTGCACGCAATGGGAAACAGACGCTGCACTTTTTATATACAGATGCAGTGTCACACACATGCACACAGCAAAGGCTGTAAACACTCTAATTGGAGTGGTAACAAGCTGCCTGCCAATCAAAATTTCTTCCTTCAGTTTATGTGTCTGTGTTGTTCATTTTGGTCCAAGACTGCTGCATTTTAATCAGGTGGGACTGGCATAAGAGCTTCCTTACTGGCAAATTTATCCACCTTCCCTCAGTGGAAAAAAAAGGTGACACTAAATGTTGCAATGGAGAATTTAGATTTTAACAGTTCATTCACTAAATGCTGCAACATATAAAGTTTGGTTATTTCTTTTTGTTATCTGTTATGTAGCTTTCAGTTATTGCTTTAAATTCAGATGAGACAGACAGTGCCTTTTTTATCAGAACCTTTCAAAAACAAATTACTGTTTAAGTCAGTCACTGACTGACTTAAACAATCAAATGAAGAAGTGGGTGCTGCTACGTGTCACAAAGTGGTATAAGATGCTTTCTTTTTAATTATTTGAAAACAACAAATTTGACTCAAAAGAGGTCAAATTGCTATCTGACAAATAATTTTAAAATGATTTATGTTTAAAGATAATATATTGTCAGATTTAGGTGTCTCATTCTATAGCTGAAATTTGCTATACACATTTAATTAAATGTGAGTGTAGAATCAGGCTGATAATGACAGAAGAACCTCACTAATAACTTATCCTCCCCAAAACCACTTGATTGAGACATCTAACATGAAAAGCTCTCTATTTAGCAGTTTTTCTGCAAGGAACTGATAAATTCATAAAATCCAAAGCATGGAGAAATAACCATTTGCCTCAGTTTAAATACTAATTTTAACAACCTTCAAAATGGCAGCTTGGCAACAAAAATCAGACTGCACCTGAAATTAAAAAGCTTTGTTCATGCATTTGTGATATTCTGTGAGTTAATTGATGTAATAACATGTGAAAGCTCAGCCTCAATGTGTTATGGTACCACATAGCTGCTCAGATGAGGCAGAAAATTAGAGATTAGCTACTCTAATTTAAAAACAATACATCTGTCTTTAAGTTCTCAAGGTCACAGAGTGATTGCATCAGCGCTATGGGCAACCAGCAGCCTTCAAAGGCAGAGCAGTTGCTCTCTCTATTGTTCCTTAGTCTGTCTCATTCCATATTTTTATGCATTTCTGAGTCCAAAACAGGTTTGCCAGCATTTCACCCTATCAAAATGATTTGTTGACATGAGTGTTGGCCTTCCTATAAGAGTGAACTACTGTGCTTAAACAATATAACAGAGAAGATAGCTTCGTAAGCTTGTGTTATCCTATGCAAATACCCTTGTGAACCCCACAGTCATCACTGTGGTAATTAAAAGTAATAATTTAATGATCACTAAACAATTTTGAGGTAACAAGTTTGTATATATTTCTTAAGGAGAACTAATTAGATTTGACACTGTAGGTCCACTCCCTGGGTAACACGTATCCAGTCTCTGCCACAATGCATACAGTACATAATAGGAGGTTTTCTTTTCATACAGCAATTCCTGAGGAGAAGAACTCAGTAATAGGTGTCTGTCTCATCTGGGGAAATTTTGAGCTATCAGAACATCATCAACCCTGAAGGTGAGGTGTGTGGGTAGTTAGCAGTTGGGGAACAACTGGTGCCTTGCTAAGTGTCGAGACTAATACTGAAGCTAGTGACGTTATGCAGGAGCAATAAGAAGAAAGGTTTTGCAGGGTGAGACAGACTTCA
This sequence comes from Alfaro cultratus, assembly GCA_903066825.1. Classification (NCBI taxonomy): domain Eukaryota; kingdom Metazoa; phylum Chordata; class Actinopteri; order Cyprinodontiformes; family Poeciliidae; genus Alfaro; species Alfaro cultratus. The sequence goes on along the minus strand of CAEFZX010018743.1, from coordinate 4,543 downwards.
GTCTCAGTTTTTTAGCAGTAACAGTGGGAGGCATTGTCCAAGTACAGAGGGAGAAACTCCAGCAGCAATGGAGCACACTTATTTGTGACTGCACTTTCTCCTAGCCATCTATATTTAATGGAGAAACTCACCCAATATAAAAAAACGGTGGTTGTTGTTAATATGCTCTATAAGTTAAACATTGAATTGAATTGAATAAATGTTTCTTCTTTTATCCCTGCAATTATGACAATAAGTCACATGCAGCTGGTGTTCTGTAGACTCAGCGATTTAAAAAGCCTGAGTAGCTGAGTTTTTTTTTTTTTTTTTTTTTTACTTCAGGATATATTTTCCATTTTATTATGTATTGATCAGATAAATCAAACTAGTCTGTTAAATTTTATTCAGCGACTGGAACTTGGTAGTAATTGATACCCCTTCATCTAAGGCAGTGCATCATTTGAAATAATAAGATAATGCAATAGGTAAAAGGATACAATACCAGGTTAGATCACAATGGAAAGGGAAATCAAATAGATAATTGGTCATCTGTTCTCTTCTTTGAGCTTGTATTTTTAGTCTTAGCAGAGCCAGACAATGATGTTAGATTGCAGCATATAAGAACTTTTTCAGACCACGTCACAAGAGCAGCATGAAGAAACTAATCCAATTTCATTTGAACATATTGTAATTTGTTTATTTAAAAAAAATCTGAAGGTTCCTAATCTCAAAATAAAATATACATTCTATTAAGCAGCTAAATGGGTTCAACTGTACATAGTATAGAACTGATGAAAACTGTAATCACAAGGCTTTTCACAAGACAGTTAGGTCCAATTCATTTTCATAAATGTATAACCAAATTGCACCTAATCATTCCAATCCTATAGACAGGTTAGAAATGTGATTGCATTCCAATCTGGTTTAATCATGACAAAAGGCAGCCACATTTAGTTTACAATGCCAAATAAGTCCACCTAATTGTATTGACTTGTTGACTAGTTGATAAGTACTTTCTATAGTAAGGATTATCTTACTTTCAGTTACTCTTAGCAGTCACTTAATTAGTGTCAATTAGAGTGAAACGTGTATGCACAGAGCCAGTAGTCAGTAGCTATTTATGGAATAAGAAAGAGCCTATATGTAGCTGCTGCTGTAGCTCTTCAACATCTTTCACCAGTAAAACATCAGGAAACAAAGAGAAGACTGTGTTATCTATGAAGAGAGAATAAGAGGTTATTGGCAGCAGTAGTTTATCTGATGGCCTCCTCCAAGAAGGTGATATGTTAAACATGGAAAACTGGCTTCTATGTAGAGAGAATAAGTAATTGCAGCAACGCGTGCTAAAAATACATAAATGGAGAGTGAACATTTTGTTTTTGTACAATCTTGTGGGATTTAGAACAGTGAAATATGAAACCAGTTTCATACAGTTCAATTGTGCTAAGCACATTCTAATTTGGCAGTTTATAATATAATCAATTTATTATTAAAATCAAACTAAAAACAGTTAAGCCAAGTGAGGGGGAAATGAAGCAATAGGGAGAAAGATGTTTGGTCCATTTTCTAATTCAGTTCTTCATTCAGAACTTTTATGGGATGTATCCTTAAAGGAAACCTATAATGCAATATTTAGTTTTTGCAGGTTTTTGTACGTCCATTCGAGTCTCTAGTGTTTCTTAAAACAGTCCAAGCTCTTAAAAAAGACATTCAGATGTTTTCTGGCAATAAGTTTATGTTTTTGGGTCTCTGGAAAACTAACCGTTTCCAAAACCTCCTGATTATTAAGTCACAACTGGGCAGTGCCCCCTTAATTAACAACCCCAGCAGAACCCAACCCCTAACCTACCAAGGCAAGCGGCACGTTTGGTCAACTGGTTTTATCGTTGTATGCTCTGCATAATGGCTGCTGTAAAGACAAGACATTTGTTGTTGACTCAACATCCAGAAACCACTTGCTGTGTTCTTGATGGTTGTACAGGAGACTCCACTTCTTCTGCTTCTGAGTGTGACTTGCTAGAGAGAAAATGTTGGAATCAGAGATGTACCATTGTGTAACAGTGGGTCTGTTTGCAGCCATTGTGATGTGTACAAAGTGCAAGTGTAAATGATGAGTTAGGAAGTGTGGCCAATATTTTCTCAAAATAAGTGAACCAGTTTTCTTTTCAGACCTATGTAATAGAAAAATGAAGGCTTTTCTGCTCTTTTATTCCTAATCTTTAAAGTGAGGGGCTGACTAGGATATTGGCTGATAACAACATGGGAGATGGTTGTTGCAGTGGTTGATTGTCAGGATATCAGTACATAATAATGATAGCATAATCATAGCCACATGTTACAACAGTGTATTTCTTGAAGTCTATTAATACGTATATTCACACACATGGCAGCAAAGAAAGGTGTAATATCAGATTACCACCCTTTTTGCCATCCTCATCTGCCTGTCCTCCTAATCTTATCTCTTCTCCGCTGACATTTCTTTGTTCTTTTTTATTGACTTTGAGTTTCACACGTTCAGAAAAGACGATGTTGCTCTTTGAAACAACCCCAATGCTAACAAGAGTTGATCATATGTCTGGCTCTGTCTGCGTTGTATTATATAAAAAGTCTACCATACTATCAGGTGTGAAAACACCCTTTGTGACATTTTAAGGAACAAACAATCTGGACTTTCTAGGCAAACAAACTAGAGATTGATTAAAGTGACTAACAGGGCTAGTATGAATGCTATCTCAGTTAATGTTCATATTTGGACAAGATATACACCTTTCCTACCCTGGGAAACTATGTGGACATTGTTTATATCTAAGAAATTCTAATTGGGAAAGAATGTTTTTATTAGAAATTTGGCCATTGTTTCAGAAGCTTACTTGTGACATAAGACACATAAGTTAATTTTAAAACTCCTTTCTTATTGTCTCCTCTCTCTAGTAAATCCCAAAGTTGATCTCTTGGATGCGATCATTCTACATGAGCGATTGCAACAACATTACGGACTGAATGCTCTTAAGTGTCCACATGCTTTTTCAGCAGCAGAGATTGATGCAATATCAGTGTTTTAATGCAATTGGTTGGGTTCATAAAGATGGCTTTTTACTTTTTTTTTTTTACAAACTGGAATAATGGATAATGAACTGTAGATCTGAACTAAATCAACTATGTATTTCAAAATTTAAATAAGTTATTTGTATTTTGTAAAGTGCCTTAAGATGACATTTGTTTTGAATTCTTGCTAAATAAAAGTTAATTACAAACACGTAGCACAATTTTTCTATATGTGCTGACTAAAAAGACAGTTTATTCAAAACCAACATTGAGTTCTTGTTTGTATAAACCTTCACTGTCAAAATTCAGCCTGCTTTACCACTTAGTTTTGAAGTACATTACTAAGGAACAAGAAAGAAATAAACAGAGTCTGACGGGGAAAAGAAACCCCATGCATGATTTCAAAACTAATCATTTAAAAGTTAAATGTCTTTTTTATTTAAAAGTCTGGAGACTTTTCTTTCAGAGTTATAAGAAATTTCAAAGACCCTGCAAGGGATAAAAGTTGTGTGATGATTTGAGATTGTTATGCAGACTGAAGCCTGCAGATATTCACACTGATCTTCTGACAGAGAGATCAGACTGAGCCCAGATGCCAAATAAGAGATAACAGCTTTGTGATACATACACATCCACACATGTTCAGTGCACTGTGATTACTTTTCAGCTTGAGGAAGTAGCATCTCCATCAGGGCCCATCAACAACTCCAATATCAGTTTTGATAGGATGGCCAGATTATACTAGATTGAAGCATTTTGATGTAGCTGTCCTCCAACAAGACACTAATGACTCATGAAAACTTTCACTACTCTGCTTTTTTCATAGACTTTTAGGAATTTTAGCTTTGATATGTTAATAATTCTCTAAAATATTGTAATTTACTGGATATCGAAAAAGTTAATCTGAGCAAAAACGATCTACCTAAATCAAAAGTATACAGAGCTATTCTATTTGGCAGCATTTCCAATTCTTTTCCAGCAAAAACAAACAGCCTTTATTCTTTTCCATATTTTCTGACCTGCAATAAAAAAAACAACAAAAAAACAACTAAGTACCTCTCCAAACCATTGCAGTCCGCATCTGGCATTATTATGATTTCTTGTTATTGTTTCTTTGTTTCACTCAGCATACGTGAACCATTTGAATATATCCTGATATGTAAACTGTATCTCTAAAGTTCATGAAGTTGGGCTATTCCATAAATATTTATCTAAACCTTTTTTTCAGAGGGCAGCATCAAAACTAAAGAAACATTATCAAACTAGAACTTTTTAAAATAATTTTGAATGAAATTTTTAGAAGGGAAATAAAATACATTGACCTGAAGTTCATTCACTGAGGCTGAAACACCTTCTTCCACTATTTTTCCTGCTTACACTTTCCAGGATAAAGAGGCAATAAAGTTTTATAAATATCTCGGGAGTGTCATGATGGGTTCTACTTTTCGAGCCCACATGCAGAACACAACACAGGAGAGGATAAATCAGTTTAAGTTGGTTTATTATACGTGCAAACAAT
>CAEFZX010018740.1:0-24376 GCA_903066825.1 Alfaro cultratus | reverse complement strand
AATTCTGTTTACTCTGCAACACCTCTAGGTGCAGCAACCATCTTCTGATGTTACCTATTTCTCTCCTTTTGCACTATTTATTTCATAATCTTTTTATGTATATTGTATACTGTATATTTTGCACCTCAACTCGGATTAAGCACAATCTCAGTCTCGTTGTAATCTGTGGATGACAATGACAAATAAATCTTATCTTATCTTTACAGTGAGACTGGTGCATCACTAGTCCTGATAATAGTGATATTAATAGTGATATTATCAGGTCCTGAAAGTGAAGAATCAGCACTTCCTGACCCCACTAGGGACAAGGGTGTAAGAAAATGGATGGATGGATGAAAGGCAAGAAAAATCCAAAATATCAATGACAATGTGCTCGATCCATAGAACACATCATGCTTTATTATTTATTGTACATTATTTTTAGAATCCCTAGTTTCACTTGCTGAACCATTTGAAAGGTTTGTTGTGATTTATTTCTTATATGTTTGACCAAGGTAGTCTACCTATGTTTCAGTTTCTTTATTGTTTATTTTACATTGGCTCTTCTACTACTAATTGCACTGATTGAACAAATTAAAGTTGCGTTGCTTTTACATGTTTGACCAAGATTGCTAAGCTAATGGTGTATTTGAGTGTGTTATACTAGCACAGAGATATCAAATAAATTTGTATTTCAGTACATTAATGTCTATGTTAAAACAAGCAAGCGTTTTTAAGTAGGGCTGTCAATGGGCACTAAGGCATGCTTTAATCTAAAAAGTTTAAGGCCTTAATATGACACAGTGCAGATTAATTGCATTACCTAGTTTGACCTAAGCTCCTCTCTCCTGTGGAGGGTCACCTGCTTCACAGCAGCAGGTCTTAATGATGAGGGAGAAGAGTCAGACTTTGATTTCTAAAACACTTTGGATAAAAAACAAGGTAGTATGCAACTTCCTTCAACAATCCATGATCGCTCCACTGAAGCACAGCAGTTTATAGTTGACATTTCTAATTACGTTGGAAACAAAATGACTTTCAAACTGTGCTGAACATAGAAATCTGGAAAACTGATGTTTGGTTTGAGACTATAAAAAAATGTCTTCAGCATATTTAGAACATTGTTACACTTCAAGCTTACAAATTTGTGTGAACTTATTAAATAATTAATCGATTAAAAGCACTAGTTTTAAGTACTGTATTGGATCAGCAATGGAAGTAAAAAAATAAGAAAAATAAACTAGACCCTTGGATAGTTCTGCAAGAGTAGCGTTAGGACTTACGGTCACTATTTTCCACCCCTAACTCTTCTGGTTTGCGCAGGAATTTTTAGTTTTCTCCAGAAAAACGGTAGACTTTTCCTTCCGGACAAGACTTTTTGCAGATGGACTTTTCCTCCCTTCTTTCCATCATGGCGTCCTCATCCCGTCCTCCTCTTGAAACGCTGAATGACGCTGCTAACCTCGGCTCAGGCTGAGCCCCCCTGTCCGTTCACATCACCTCAGAACGGGGATCAGTCAGTCAGCTTTCTCTCGCCTCATCCTGCGCCGGAGCCGTGCTGGGGATTTAGCTCGCCTCTGATCCGGCAGCAGCGGGCGCGGCGGCCCTCGCTGCGTGACGGGCTGTGGGGGGGCGCAGAGAGGGGGTAAGGGAACCCCCCTCACTTCCCCACCGTACCCTGTATGAGCTCGGCATTTGTTGTCCTGGTGATGGTGGCCGCAGCGGTGGTTGCCAGGGAGATGGCGGTTGCTTGTCTGACCCGTCCCCCTCGTGCTGTCACCGGTGTTATTGATGCACGCCGCTGCTCGGCATTGTGGGAGTGCAGGAGGGAGGGCGGAGAGGACAGCGGTTAATGAGTTCAGGAGACTCACCACGCTCTCCCTCTCTACTCCTTCTATTCTCTCTCGGTCTGGGTTTCCCCATCACCCTCCTCTCCTTCATTTCTCATGGGTGTGTATCCTGTGCGAGTGTGTCCTGCGAATGTGGCTCTCTCATGATCCATCATGCCAGAATACAGCTTCCGTCCTTTTCAGTCATTGCACACAAACCTGCGAGTTGCAGCTGCGTGAACACACCTTGCGACATGAACGGTGCTTTCCCTAGAACTCACACTTTACTTGAATAGCATAACTGACTCATTTGCAGCCACTCCTTTCACTCTCACTTAAACACACACACATGCACACACACACACACAGGACCATGCTGCCCTGCTGTTATGCCTGAAGGTAGAAGAGGCAGCAAGATTAATAATGACCCCTGACTCCCCACAGACAGACCAAAATACACACAGTTTGTAGGGAGGAAAAGAGCAGTGGCAAAGGGAAGGAGTGGAGGAACAAGCTAAGCTAAGCGCTGACCAGAAATATGTATTTTCTAAACAAAATAATGTGAAACGTATGCAACAGACCTCCATCTATTCATAGTTTAGTATTCATGGGTTTTTCTGTGGAACGTGATTCCAAACTATTTGCACAAAATTCATCCGATTATGTTGTCTGAAATATTGCAAAGAAAATGCACCGTTAGAAGCAGAAATACCTGGGTGCCACGCTTTATCTGACATGTCTTGGGTGGAATTTGCAAACAGCCAATTCAGAAACTGTATTTATTTTTCCTTGTCACTGATTGGCTGCACCCGAGAGATGAGGAAATCTGTAAACGTTAGCTTCCGCTAACATCAGCTTCTGCTGTATGTGTTGATGCATATTGCTGTATATTTGGTGTTTGAACTAATAAAACAGGCAGTTCTAAATGTTTCTAGAAGGAGTCTCAAGCACTCACTGATTTCAGCGATGCACAGGCCTCTGTGGTCCCTAAGCCCTGTGCAGATTTATTTAAACCAGTTTTCTCCAAGCTTCTTGCCAAGAGACTTAAAATCAAGTTGCAAGCACTCAAAACACTGTAAACCAGCCTCCTCCACCCACCCCCCAAAAATACTAAATTAATTTTATTAATTTTTTCCTCAAATAATAAACTAGACATCCAGTATTTTATGAGAAACACAAAGTGGACTTATGTTCTATACAAACGAGATCAGATTTAAAACATAAGAAGGGGCTCTTATTGCATTTGTGCATTAAAAACAGGCATAGTTTCCGATCCTTTCTGTTTTCATTCAGGAAAATATTTTCTTAGAACTGGATAACGTTCGCTCTTACCCTACCTCAGCACTTGCTGTGTTAGGCCCTGCTTAATGAACGGGAGTTTTTGTACCTCACGTTTTATATGATGAGAAAACTTTGTCAGTGAAAATATTTCCCTAAAGAAAAAACCCCAAAAAAAACCAAAATGTGCCCATGTGTCTCTGCTGTTGCTGTTATTGTGGTTGGGGGGCCACTCTAAATCATTCAGGGGGCAACAGATGAACCCAGGCTGTGCTTTGTACACACATTACCTTTATCCTTCGTATACATGTCAGATATATGTTATGTTTGGAAAAACAGTCAGTGTTTATGAACAATCTTTATCATTCTTAACAATATCTGTTATCTCTAAAAGGTGTTTAGAACAATAAGTTATGTGGCAATTGCTATTGTAGGAAGAAATCATGAAGACTTAAGAAAAAACATTAAATTAATCATCTGACAAAAACAAGCTGAGTTTATAAATTCAGCTTGGAGCTCCATGTTCACTGGACAACAGATTGTGCTTTAAGAAACATGAAGATTACAGACAATGAAGTTATTCGTCCCCCATCTTAACCTGATATTTGTTCATCTCGCATGGCCGTGTTCTTCTTGTTTTTGTTCAAAATTAGGCAAGCTAAAAGTGAAACCATGTGAGGTTTCAACATGGCACTTGCAGCATTTTAATTGGTTGCTTGGAACATTCTTGGACCCTGATAATTACGACTCCTTCTTCTGGCCCAGACAAAGACTGGATGGTAACATGAAGCCAGTTTTATGGGCCTGGAGTCGCTGCTTTTCCAGTGGAAACATAAATACCTGGTCTCAGGCAAACAGCAGTCCCCCAAGCAAAATGTAGGGTTAGGGTTAGGATGATGTTGCCACATGTCAAACTGCGGCTAAAAAGTGGTTGGACATGATCAAATGGGCTAACCTGGTCTGACTTTGTAATGTTTTTGTATAGTTAAAATTTGGATGAGACTTTGAAAGTTTCAATTTTCAGTCTGTTTTTCTTGGCTAAATAAAGACAAGAACTGACCAACTTTACATAGCCATAAGGAAGATGTCCAGTGTTTTGAGGTCAGCATCAATTTAGCACCAAGAATTATTATGGTAGTGTAAAAGTCCATGCTGAGTTTATAAGGGTTGGGTTAACCGTTGATGACTTAACACATCAATCTGATGCAGCCTTCTATGTTTTACATTTCTGAACATTTCCAACAACAATCTGGAGAAAGATCTTTGCTCTTCCACACAGCTTGTTTAGCAACATGCCTGGAAATTTTGAATACTGCCAATATTTTGGGATGGAATTCAAAGGTTGATTATAAGCTAACGTTACAGATTACCGTCATCTTGTGTGTTTGTGTGTGTTTAACGTCTTACTGTCTGAATTCATTTATAATTGTAAAACCATTTAATATTTGTGTTTTTACTGTCAAGCAGACTGTTCAGCCTTACATAGCAAATACAATAGACATAAATTCAGGTATTTAGTATGCAAATGACTCAAATTAGACATATTTGAGTATAATATTGACTGACAGATGATGACAGTGTTTATTGATATGTGCAGAATATTATTCACCAGCTGGGATTAGTGTTGAAAGCGTGGCCAACACAGACTGAACAGCTTTGGTGTGTTCGTCACTTCCTTCTAGTGTAGCTAAAACTACAGGCAAACTACAAATAGAAAAACAGCACAGGAAAAAGAACGTCATCGTTCACAACTTCTCCTGATTGGCCCACTGGAAATTCTACTGGAGGAATCAACTTGCATTCTTGTGATTATTTATCTCCATAATAAATCCCCAAATACTTCACTGTCAACTGATATTAATTTAAGTTCAAGGGCATGAGATCTTTTGTCTACTTTCATGAAATTTAAGTGCAGTAATTCCGCAGTAGTTTTGGGAGTTAGCGACCACAACAGCCCTTGAATAGCTGAAATCTACAAATACTTGAGACAATGTCTAAAGAAGGTTACATATGCCTATTTTAATTATTCAAATACCAAATGTACCTTAATATGCATGTTTAAACACAGAGTAAACCAATATGGCTGTACAGCAGAAGCTAACACTCCCGGTCTTCCTTATCTCAGCTCTTAGGGTTTGGCCAATCAGCTCTGGGGAACATGAATGGTGCATCAAGATTGGCTGCTTTGTGAAGAACTACCTGCTGGTCAGTTTTACAAATATTCCCTTTGAGACTTTGCTGACATGTGCCCACATTATTTTCACAAATATGAAAATATGTCTGGGCTTTCTGGAGAGGCAGGAACGATATTTGCATTGGTGGTGTGTTAGCATCTACCACGGTCGTACGCTGTGACAGACTTCTCTTTTTCTCACCAAACATACTGAAACACATGCATACAAATTGAGACCACGGCTTCCAGCCTGCGTGACTAGACAGAAAAACACAGATACCAGCAGCAAAGTGCAGAGAAATACGAAAACAGGGATGCACACACTCACCATGTAAAACACACACACACACACACTTTCTGACGCGGCGGCATGGATTAATGTGGTCGGCTCAACTATTTCATTTATTACTGTCTGAGGCCTTTTGTGATGAGGGCATTTTTCAGGTTGCTAAACATTATTCCCTCTAGGCCCGAGGCTTCTCAAAGGACTGTTTCAGTGTGTGTGTGTGTGTGTGTCAGTGTAAAACCTATCCAGCCTTATGGTTATGGTCCAACCAAGTAGTCAGATTTTTTTTTTCTTGCTATTCTTCAGGGGATTCATGGAGCCATTTCTGACTGTACTTAATGCTCCTTCTCCATTTGTCAACACATGCCTAAGCTGCTCGAAGCCTGTTTGTTTTGCCATGAAAGGTTTTTTTTTGTGCCCCTATCATGCCTTGAAATATTGCTGAGTGTGCTGCATCCATCAACGTAACAGCTAAGAGACGTAGAGGGAACGGGGAGGGGGAAATAGGAAGAAGTCAAAGAACGCAACAATGTCAGCCGTCTCTCTCCTGATAGGCTTTTTTTTTCCTCCATTCCTTTGGGTATTAAAATATGTTTACATAGTTCTTAGATCTACTACTGCACAAATTACATGCACATTGATCTATAAAGTCCAACCACATTGCCTTTGCATCTTCTTTGATTTATGGTTTGTGTTTGGATGTGTTAGCAGGAGCTTGAATCTAGAATTTGGTTCAGGAATAAATTTGCTCTGTGGTTTCTTTTGATTTTCTTTCTTGGTTGAAGGGTTGAGGAGATTTAAGACACTGACAGAATGATATGTGAGGGTTGATCCACCCGAGAAGTCTTCATCATTACACCAGTCAAATGTTTCATAAGAAGAATTAAAGATGCATGAACGACGACATTAGGAAAACCTATACGTTGCTCCAAGAAGAGTGAAGAAAAGCTGCTGAAAAGACGACAATAAAACTAAAGGAGGTGAATTACCAGACGGAGCTGGTTGCATTCTACATGCACGTTTTGAAGCATTTCTGGTCCTAATGCTGAAAAGACAGCTTTTTGACAGCAGTCTCAAGTGAACATTTAAAATATTGAAAAAAATTGTATGTGTGTTAAATTTGTTTTGTTGTTTTTTCTTTTTTCGGGGGCAGGGAGTGTATGATAAACAGAATTGCAACCCAACACTCAGTCTTTGGGCCTTACTAGCACTACGCAGCCATCCAAGCTATTTCTCTCATGACACTAACCTGACAGGAGGTATGATATTCATGCTCTAGCTTGTGATAAAACTGTTGCCTGGGCAAGCAGGGATATTAGCACCAAAAGTGTTACCAAGGTAATGAAATGCTTTTCACAGCTATGTATCTAGGAGGATGCTATGTTGCTTTGTCAAGGGAACTTGCAATTAGTGAATGGTTATTAACAGGACGAGAATTTTTAGATTCACATTTAGTTTTTTTGTGAATGCTTTGATGAGAGTGTATTGTTCTCCACCGGCGTGTTTGGGATTTAGAAGTAATTGCTGCCAAAGTCACAGCAGAACGTGTCACAACAAAACTGGATCAAGAACATGATGATTCCAGATGAGCGCTAAGACGAAAAGACGGAAGAAAGGAAATAATAAACTGCAAAGTGAATTCAGTTGCGCCAGCTGCATCAAGCAGACCTGTGGAATCGCAAATATTTCCTGGATAGAACCTAAATATGTTAAAAGATCTTGAAAAGTATTACATCGTGCTCTGATTTAAAGAAATTTATCAGAGGAGAAACAAATTCTGGTGTTTCAGTCCTGGAAGGTTTATGAAACCGTTTGGCTCTATGGAGCCACACTGAGAGCCATTATCCACAAACAGAGAACAGCGGCCTGTCGCAGCTTGTGACTGTAAGCTCAAGTGCGCTTGGGCTTACAGGACAGGACAGGACAATGAAGTCACACCACTGTGAATGCTTTAAAAGGAAAAAATAAGGGTTTTGAATGGCTTAGTCAAAGTCTAGACTTAAATCTAATCAACATATACTGATGCATAACCTCCAACAGGCCGTTCATGTTCTTCACCGAAACACTCTAATGGGACACACTATTAGCAGGCTCAGGGGCAGATTTAATCATATAGGTCCAGGTTGCTTTGGATATTTTTGTCCTTTAAAGCTGCAGTATGTAACGTTACAAAATATGCTTTTTACATATTTGTTAAAACTTTCACCGTGCCATGAGCGTATGTTATGACACAGATTATCTGTGAAAAGATCGATTTCTAGGCTGCTGTGGTGGCACAGAAGTAAAGCACAACCCATGTAAAGAGGCCTTAGTCCTCGATGCAGATGTCACAGGTTCGATTCCCGGCCTGATGACTTTTGCTGCATGCCTTCCTTCCTCTCTCAAAACCCACTTTCCTGTCTAACCTCTCTCAAATAAGGGCCAACAAAACCTTAGAAAAAAAAAGATCAAGAAATGCACCTCTCCCTGTAAAAAGCAGCCAATCAGAGCCAGGAGGAGGGGCTTAGCGCTGTCTATTAACCTTGTGAACCTGCTGGCAAATGTGCTAATGGTGGAGAAACAATGTCACATTCCAAGAAAACTTTTTATCCGCTGGCTATGCTAACTAGCATTAGCATTGGCAGCAGGCTACGTTGTGGTGAACCAGCTATAGCGAGTGATTGACAGCGCTAAGACCCTCCTCCTGGAATAACTGAGAAAAAACTCAAGTTCTTCACAGATTATCTGTCTTATACTGTCACGACATAAAGATCATTTAACAAATAGACAAAAGGTTTTTCTAAAATACAAATTACATACTACAGCATTAATGAGACATAATAACCAAAGCAGTTGAAAAACTGAAGGCCTTTAGGAATTACTTCTGTTTAAACCTGAAGACTTATTTAAAATATATTGCAATTCAAGTTTATTTGAATCTCAAAGAAATGTGAAGTGGGTGGAACTTGTCTGTATGGTGCTGCAGTTGTTTGCTCTGCTGCCTGCAGCAGGACGTGTCTGAATGCTGCTGCTCTTCCTGCGTGGGGTGTGCCTGTTCTCCTTGTGCATGCTCGGCTTAACTCCAGGTATTCCAGCTTCCTCCACATTAAGGTAGGTTAATTGGTTACTCTGAATTGCCATTAGTTCTGTATGAGTGTGTGCATGCTTGTGTGTCCCTGTGTCGCCCTGTCATGGACCAGCAGCCTGTCCAGGGTGAACCGCCTCTCGCCCGGTGACTAGTGGAGTCGCACCTCCACCGAAGCTGGTGGCGTGTTTCTGTGTGTAACGCGGATTTGTGGCGTCTCCACGCTGGGACTGAAACTGACACTGAGAGCCAATGGTATTTGCGAAGTGTAATTTCTTTTAAGTCCTATCGGACCATGAGCGTATGCTATGACACAGATTATCTGTGAAAAGATCGATTTCTAGGCTGCTGTGGTGGCACAGAAGTAAAGCACAACCCATGTAAGGAGGCCTTAGACCTCGATGCAGATGTCACAGGTTTGATTCCCGGCCTGATGACTTTTGCCGAATGCCTTCCTTCCTCTCTCAAATAACCTCTCTCAACTGTTACCTATAGTTGCAATAACTGTAGGTAACATGGCTACTTGATTGTGCTATAAAATGTGACTATATGGCTGTAAATCACAAAACACCAGCCCTTTAAACAGAATCTGCCAACATGCTAAGTATCAAAGCCTTGCTTATGTTTTAACACACATGTCAAAGTAAAGGCCCGGGGGCCAAATCTGGCCCGCCATAGCTTTTCTGTGTGGCCCTCAAGACTCCAGGTGCCGAATTATATCGATCAGTCCTCCCAGTTTCCTGTGATCATGGAAATTCTAATAAAATCAACAGATTCCCACTTTTTTTCTCACTAATGCAAAACTGCAAATTTTCAGCAAACATGGTCAGAAACATTGGATTTAACTGAGCACTACCTCCCTCCTGTAGGTGGCAGCACTTTGTACTTTTACAACACCGCTGCCTCAGCCTTATTTGATGCAAAGTGATTAGTCCGTGATCGATGTGACGGTTAAAGTCACATTTAACGTCATATGTAAACGTAAATATTTCAAAATTCCTTGAAAATATTTCTAAATTAGCTCCACAAAATTTGTGATTTTATTGCAAAAAAAATAAAATAAAGTCATAAAATTAATTGCAAATTCCTAGAGGGACTGAACAATGTATAAAGATGTTTAATTTTAAGAACTACTTCAAAAATGCAAAGACATTTATTTATTAATATTTGAACACTTTGTTAGTGGGTTTTATCAATACATTCTGGCACTACCTGCCCTTTAAGAACATTCATGATCTTGATTTGGCCCAAAACTACAATGAGCTTGACACCCCTGTTTTAACATGTCAGCACCTTTTGCTGCTCCAGGTGTGTTTTCATACCATCATCTGCTAACTGCATGCGCTTCAGCTGATGACATAAGCAAGCCGACATGTTCAGCAACACATTGCTGCATGTAAACATTGTACGCAGTAGCAATTACCCCCAGCCCTTATCTCCACCATCATCTCCCCATCGCTCTTTGTCTCCTCTGTCTCTACTCGCCTCTATCTGTTTATCCGTCTCACTTCTTCAAGTCCTCAAACCCGTTTTCTTCCCTTTTCTGCCCTTTTATTATTATAATCTTTCTCCCTTTGTCCTTAAACACCTCTCTCGGCGTTATTTATTTCTTCCTGCAGCCCCATCTGTCTGATGGTCCGCCTCGCCCGTGAGGCCATTCATCCGCCGTCACTCTGCCCGGTGATGTGGTGAGATGGAGGAAGTAAATAAACAGAGCCAAAGCCAGGAATCCTAAAAGATCTGGTCTTTGCATGAATGAAGGTGATTCATCACCAACCCCGTCTCTACCTCCCCGGTTTCTTCTACAGGCGAAGATTTATCTGGAATAGTAATAGTGAGTCAGGTGATGGAGGAGGGCGTAGGGGCCTGGGGGCGGAGGTTAGCCGGAGAGAGGACATTATTAAATGTCAGCGATGGGTTTGATGCCACCTGGGGCCAAGATGCTATCTTTGTTTTGGGCTTGGACTGCTTGCTGCTGGTCAGATGGATGCATTAGCTTTATTGGCAGGTGTTTTCATCTCCAGTGGCGTACGTACAGGAAGAGACCGGAAGAGGAATTAGCGCTGGCTAGCATAGCGAGCTCCAGAAACTTGCTCCTGTTTGTTTTCCTTGTTGTTTTTTTTGGGGGGGGATAGAAAGTAAGAGTGAGAGAGATAAATGCGATGAATCATTGCAAACAATGGGAGGTGAAAAATAGAAGAATTACTCGGCACCCCAACACCAAACCCAGGCTTCCTTCAGCCTCCCCCCACCCCCACATAACCAATTAGCTCCGAGGCCATAATGGATGTTGTTTGCCGTGTTTCCCTGTCAGCGGATTGAATTAGCGCCTCTGTGTGTGCAAACGCATGTGCGCGCGTATGTGTGTGTGAGTGATCATCTTATCGCCTCTTAGTACAGTAATGAAACACAGTTATAAATGGCTGCAATCCTGTTAACAAAACAGCACCTGAGTGCAGGCTGGCGAGATAAATCAGAACCGGGCCGCCGCCACGCCGACCCGCCGGCTGTTGCTAAGGCGCGGAATCACCGGGGCACAATTGAATCATTTTTGCTCGGCCTCTGATAAAGCGGCTGTCTTTAACAAGCGGATCGCTGCCATGAAAAAAGAAGAAGAGGAGCATTTGTTATCGCCGTGCTTTTCTTGTCGTGGTCCGGTTGAATTTCTGCGTTTGTAATCAAGCCGATATGACGAGGAGCATTTGATGCGTCTGCGTCGGTTCTGGGCTTTTCTTCATCTTGTCATGGAGATACGGGCTGTCATGCATGCATTCTCTCTCTCTCTCTCTCTCTCTCTCTCTCTCTCTCTCTCTCTCTCTCTCTCTCTCTCACACACACACACACACACACACACACACACACACACACACACACACACACACACACACACACTCATCTATCTGGGTGCTGGGGGGCTATTAAGACAGTGTCTAATGTCGCACCATACCCCACTGCTCACACACTTAATTGTGTTAATGTTTGAGTTCACATAATCTCTCAGGACTGTCATTCTCTCAGATCGTTCAGCCCTGTTTTCAATTACTGAGCGCCTCTGCACTGCAGGCCCACAATGCGTGCTACCAAATCCATCGCTGAAATATTCATAACCGTCGCATTTATTCACGTTTTGTCAAATTGCAACAACAGACTTCAACGTATTTATTGCGATCTGATGTTATAGACCAACACAGAGTAATGCATTTCTTCCTGCAGATCCAGCAGAAGGATATGGATAAGCCATCCATCCAGTACCTGCACACACACTTACCCGTACAGCCTCACAGGGGGCGCTGCCTTCTGCCTCCATCGATCATTTGGCGAGACCCTGAACAGGCTGCCAGTCCTGGGCTACACACGACGCACGCACGCACGCACACACACACACACACACACACACACACTCCTAAGGGCAATTTATGTGCACCTGTTGCTATAAAACAACAATCCTAACATCTGTTTCCCCGTGTTAGCAAGACACTAGGATTATTTAAACCTTATACAATCTGTTTTTATCCCTTTTTACTTAGTAAGTACCCATACCGAGCATGCATGTAGCAACAGTGGAAAGTAAAATCTCCCCTTTAACAGGAAGAAACCTCCAGCAGAACCAGAACCAGAACCTTGCTCAGTATCCGCAACCATTCTGTTACTTCACAATGTAGCACTACTTCCTGTCAGTCGATCTGCCATGAATCCACTGAGGTGTGTGGAAGTGACATTGACAAAATGAAAAGTTTTGCCAATGGAAAGGCATGATCTTTATAAAGATCATGCCTTTCCATTGGATCCTGTTTTCTAACTTTTCCGTGTAAATGTGAGCAGAACAGATAAAATGACTTTTCTCTGCTCAACCATGATGGAACATTAAGTAGCATGAGTTAGCTTCTCTCTCCCTTTTTATTACTCGTTCCCTCAAGGCTTGTGTGTGTATGCGTGTGTGTATGCGTGTGTGCATGCGTGTGTGTGTGTGAGCCTGCATGTACAGTATATGTGTGTGTGTGTGTGTGTGTGTTTGGACGCGGTCGCCTGTTTACTTAAGCAGCTGAAGCTTTCAACGACCAGTCAGTTGAAAAATTGAACAGCTCCTCCTCAAGCTCATTTTGAAACATGTCTGCAATAGTTTTGGCTACAGTCACTGATCGCCCCACATCATCAGTTATTGTGCATATGAGAGGAGAGAACTCTGTTAGTGTGTACACACACACACACACACACACACACAGAGGCAGTGGAGCGTGAGTCAACTGTAAGGAAGTAAGAAAAATAAAAAGCGTGTTGCGCAGTCGTTACTTGCAGAACAGACCCCACTGAACCAGACCAGAGTGAGAGGTGTGTGCGTGTGTGTTTGTGTGTGCGAGAAACGGAAAATGTGAATGCGCCTTTGGTTTTGTGTGCTCTTCGGTCAATCATCTTTCACTCTCTTGTTGCGGTGGTTCATTGCAAAAATGTCCTCCAGCATGGTTTACTGGCAGTCATACGCAGCTGCATGTGTGACTGTTTGCAGGGAGGATTATAGGTGGATCTCACCGCTTTATTATCTTGTCCCGTCAAACTGCAGCTCATGAAAACTCCTATACGGCCCTGTGGAGCCTTTCTGTGCCTTGGAACAAGCCGGCATTGTAAGCATAGTGCTGCGTTCTGCAGTTGCTTATCGATGTGATAAAAAGGTGCGATTAGCAAACCAAACAAAGCAAACCAGTGATGAATTGGGCAGGTTTTACTTATAACAGCTGCTGTCACTTTGTGTGCACATGGTGCTGCCATAACGGGTCGATGAGTGATACATGGACAGGGCTAATAAGACTCATCATTTGCTTTATCGTAGCATCAATTTTAAAAAGTGAAACGCCCTTAGGACTCTCGCCAAGAAATCTGACTTGAATTACAATTAAAAAATAAGAAAAAAACCCCAAAACCCTGACTTTCTACCAGTAAAGTTAGAACATTTTTTATTTGCAAACCTTTGGAAAACAAACAAACAAACAAACAAAAAAAACCCAGAATGGATCACCAACTTAAAAAAATGTAGTTAATCCGTTACATGTAATTGAATTTATTTCCATTTGTTTAACACAAGGACTTAATAAGCTGAATACATCTCCTGTTAATAGACTTATTTTGATTATTTGCAGCATATTAACTTAGTTTTTTTTAAAGTTGAATCACCTGTTTTCTGTTTTACAGTGTGTTGAAAATTGGTTGTATTAACAGACTTATGTGGGCTTTGTCGCACCAAAGAGAGAAAGTGATTTATGGGCATATATGTCATCTAGAAAACTTTTATATCCCTGCAATTCCTCACTTGGCATCTGTGTAACCACAACAACATGGCACATTCTGTCACTCTGGTTTTTTTCTCTTTTCTGGGGGGTTCTGCTTCATTCATCTTGTGAACAGAGCAACCTGCTGGATAGTTTCCGTGATCTGTTCATAGTTGGCAGGTTTTTTGAGAACACGCCAAACCAGCTGCTGCTGTTACTGTGTAACTCTGTCCTGGAGGTTCAGTCTGCTTTTAAAGGTGAGGCGTGACTTTAAAGCAGGGGTCCCCAAAGTGGGTCCTGGAGGGCCGGCATCCTGCACATTTTAGTTCTTGTAGTACCAACAACCTTTTCAGCAGGTCAGTGTTCTTCTCAGGCCTTCTAATGAGCCATCATTTGATCCAGGTGTGTTAAACCAGGGAGAGAACCAGAACATGCAGGATGCAACCGGCCCTCCAGGACCCACTTTGGGGATCCCTGCTTTAAAACAAACCAAGTCAAGGTGGGAAATTTATTGGTGTTCCCCGACTAAAATACATCCAGGACAGGATGCACACATTTAAAACAGTCCACACCAAAGCAATGCAAGACTGTCTAGTAACATACGTGGATCTCGAGGACATATGTACTGTTTGTGTGTGTAAAGGAAAAAAGTGTGGATTGTTCTCTAAATTAGTTTTCATCTGCAGGGGACTCTTGCTTATATATGCACAGGCCTCACTGATTTTTTTTCTGCATAGCACATCTCCAAATTATTCAGCATTTTCTGACTTTTTCATGAATCATGCCGAAAATATTCAAAAGAAAATTCAGCTTGAGGGTTGTGTAACATTTTTTTTTAAAAACAATCCAAAACATAATCGACACGTGGAAAGATCAAACTTTATGACAGTAACAGTCTGCAGACTTAAAACCTGTAGAAAGCGTTCTGGGTAAGGCGAAGAAAAGGATCCATTAAAGAAGGCCGGACAAGAGAGATTGTGCAAAGATAAAAGGTCAAAGGTCGCTCTCTCTGCTGCTCCTGTTGGTGGTAAAACTAGCTGGTCTCTTATTGGCAAAAAAGGGCACCAATAAGTGGCACCAGTGATTTAGTTTCAAGAAATAAAAAAAGAGAGGCTAGAATACGGATATTTTTCCACTTATTAAATGCAAATAAATTAGTTGTTGAGTTTTCCTAAAATTTATAATGTGTGATTATGAATTATGACTATCTTGGATTTATTTTAAAGCTTTACAGAGAGTCTGCTGTGTAATCTTTATTTATGTCAGGGCCTAGAGCTGATAAGATGTACCTTAAATCACACAATGACCTCTTGATGCTCAACATTATATCATCAGTAAAGCATATCAGTGAGTCAATAAGCTGATTTATTGCTTTCATTTGCTGTCTGCGTAGAAAAGCTGCTTTAGCCTTTAATCCACATCCGACCGACACCAAAACAACAGAAAAATCCAGTTTTGACTCTTTCGAAGAATAAATGACAGTTTTCACCCATTGCAGGTTTTTGTACAATAGTTCAGAACATGACAAAAATAAACACAAACTTAGGCCTTTTTTGACATATTGTCACATTTACAGTCAGTGTACTTTTTGGGGATTTTATGCGATAATCTAGGCTGGTAAAAACCAGACTCTTGTTCTACACTTTGCTTTGTACAGAGGGTCTGGAGCCTCGACTGCCCAGAAATAATTGCTTACTGGAGGCGTGGACTCTGTTGAAGTTTAAATGATTGGATCTGAATGTTCTGTAATTTGTAGGAGTAAAATTTATTTTTATTTGTTTCCTGGGATAGGGCCCCTAAACTGTCTCCAGGGGCCCTTAATCTTATAAATTCAGTATTTGAATCAAATACATTAAATTCCTTCTCTTCATTCATGTTACACCAGTTCATAATGAATATTGTCTCAAGGCGCTTTGCCAATAAAATAAAACAAATACATATCCTGGCCACACATTATGGATGATTATTTAAAAAACCCCAACATTTTGACAATAAAATGATGCACTAGCTTGTGTTGTCATATACAAACTTGTGGTTGTAGCATAACACCATTCAAAAAGTTCATCTTCTGTGAAGAAAATGCTTATTTTGCATTAGAAATATAATAATAAAATAGCAAAAATTATTCATTCTGCAACCATAAAAAAGGAAACAAACAAACAAACAAAAAAAACACTGTTGGTTGAAAATTGAGTATATGAAGCATTGTGTCAAAGTATTAAATCTATTTATTTCTCTCATTTTTTCCCCCCTGCATGCCAATGAGGTTTCATGGCTGCCCGGGAATCCAATTTTTCACAGAAGGGTTTTTGGAAGAGTAAACCTCACTGCCTTTTGCGTTTTTCTTTCTTTCTGTCCCTTTTGAAAAGCGGGGCTAAATGGATGTCGGGTCCAACCCTTTGTAAACAGGCTGTGGGTCCGGTCAAGGCTGCAGGAGCCTGTTAGAAGAAGGACACACAGGGGAGACAACTGAGGTTGTTTGCCATCAGGTGTGTGTGAAGATATCTCTAAACATTTGGACCCTGGAGATAACAACATGCCAGAGAGGGGGAGGGGGGGCACAAAGGCAGAGAGACAGACAGAGATGAGTGTATTTCCCGGGACCACCTAAGCCGCCTAATCAAGATACGACTTCAGTGTGTGTGTGTCGGGAAGGGGAGAGAAGCAGACACAGAACGCAAGTGTGTGTGCTTCTTTGCCCAAGATAAAACACGGTAAATCAGAGGGTTCCCCCATCCTGATCCCTCATAGCAGGTTAGGTGTGTGTGGGTGTGTGTATGTGTGTGTGTGTGTGCATTAGACAACAGCCCCCATCCCATCACTTAGACCATGGGGATGGGATGGGGACTGGCACAGCGGTAATGAGCAGTGCGCTGTTTTGTCTATTCTACTCAGAATGATTGTGTGTGTGTGTTTGCATGTTTCCATGAAAGCAAGTGATAAGCAGTGGCACTGTGATGTAGCATTAATTGTGTGCAGAGTCTTTGTTTCGGTCGCATGGCGTTAATGAAGACGCTCCGCGCCGCTCGTTCCACTTTGAGAGCCACGGTGGCCTCCGCCGCGGTTAAGCGCCGTCATTTGGCTTTTAACGGAAATAAATGAGTTATCAGGGAGATCCTCAGCAATATGATGATTGTTATGTTTCCCTTGGTGGCAAAATGCCATGCTGTGATTGGATAATATCCCTCCGCTGAGCGGCGGCCGCCCTGCAGGGTCGTCCGGAGCGAGGAACAAGGCAGGGAGTTGAAGGTGCCAATCTGGATGAATACCGAGGAACAATCATATCACAAACTGCCTGTGACCTTTCTAGGACCTTGAGCTTTGGTCAGATCGGACACAGGAGGACACGATGGAGAGTTGCATTGTGAGGAACCTTTGAATTTGAAAAGCCTTCATTCCATCGCTGTGATGTAATCAGTCTTCAAAGGCAGCCTTCGAAGGGTACAGACCCTGAATTCAGAAAAACATGCTGAATATTGTAAACAGAATCCTACATTTGCCTACATGTTTGACAGAATGAAAATTGGAATAAAAGCTACTTTGAGATTCTGAAAGAGGAAAAACTTTTAGACACTCATGACTGTGTTACAGGAGGGGAAACTCTGTCATAGAGCCCTCTTCTGTAGCTGAGGATGAGTCCACCAAGGTCCTCGTCTTCAGCCACCACCCATCCCACTTTGCACCTGACCCCTTTGGCCCTTCCCACAGGTGGTTAAGCCATGAGAAGGGGGACCGACGTCTCCTTTTTGGGCTGTGTTCTAGAGGCCACCAGCTGCTTGCCAACATAACTCACCTCTAGGCCTGGCTCCCAAAGGCCCAAAGGTGAAGCTCCCCATTATACAAGTCAATCTACCTTGCTAACCTCATCTGTGCTCATGAGTTTTGAGTTGCGTCTGAAAGAACAAGATCACAGATACAAGAGGGTGAAATCAGTTCAACAGGGTGTCTGAGCTGCTGCTTCTCCACACCGAGAGAAGCCAGTTGAGGTGACTCGGCCTCCTAGATGCCTCTCTGGTGAGGTGAAACCGCAGAGGGAGACCCAGGACAGACTGCAGGGACCATGTTTCTCTGCTAGTCTGGGGACTCCTTGGGATTCCCCCAGAGGAGCTGGAACCCCTCAGACTGGGGAGGAGGTTCTCTCTCCATCTAACCTGAACAAACCAAAGCAATTAAGGAAAAAAAAAAATCCGTTTAGACATCCAATGATTGTCACGCTCAAACTTACAGCTGTACCTGTAGTGAGAAGGTGGCTAAACAAAGTTTAGGGTTGAATACAGTGCAGTTATGCACCATGTTGTCTTCATCTATTACACAGAATCCCAACCAAATACACTGAAGTTCATAGTTACAACTAACTGAAAAAGTTTTTAAAAAATGTGAATAATGTGAGAAAGGCACAGCTTTTTTTTTTTTAAAGATATGACTTTACTGATCTCAAAATAAAAGCATCAAACAGATTAAAGTGGAAGGAAATCAACCAGAAAACAGGCTGTAGAAAAAAACTGAAAAGAAATAAAAATACACAAAAAAACTGATTATGTATGTAAGAATATAGAAAAAAAGAAGTGATGGTTGTGCAGCAGGGTGATCTGTGGTAACGTTCTTTTAAACACTGACAACGTGTCAATCTGGACTGCCTGACGCAGCGACTGGGAGCTAATAAGACCTTATATGTGACAAAACAAATCTTACACAATACATTAGCATTGAAAGAGAGATGAAATAGTGGCGATAAAATTTTAAAAAATCCAAATTTTTTCCTTTAATGTTTTATTTTTAATCATTCTCTCAAATACGGCTGAACTCTTCCACATTATACGCAGGGATTCCACTTCAACCAGTGCATCTCGGTTGTCTCTCACCTTGGCTGCTCTCTGTGTATATGCAGATAAGGATGATTATTCTGTCTGTCCCTGTGTGCACATTGATGGAAACTAAAAGTCTTTCTGTCTCTGCTGAAAGCAGAACAGAAGATCTGCTTGAGGAGAACTCCCAGCATGGTTAAAACCCTTTTTTTCCCCCTTCCAGCTTGCTTCATGGAAAGACCTCCACTATTCTCTTTGTCTATTTCTCAAAATGCTCGACTCATTGTCTCTGACTTCTTTCAGATAATCTCATTTGGACTTCCTCTCTTGATTTTCAAGCCTCTCCTCTCTCTCGGCAGATTTCTCTGCCTCTCTCCCATGGCTCCTTCTTTCTTTTCCTTTCTTGCTCACTTCCACTAAATGCACACAGTATTGATGTTTTTTCCCTCCATCATGGCCCCTGTGATGCCTTTCCTCCTTTTAGCTTCCCCCCTTTGTCTCCCACCTTTTATTTGTCAAAGGTTCTCTCCAGTGTTTTCTCCCCAGGTACACTCTGTCTGGTGCTCACTGATATACCGGGGCTTTAAGGAGCTTTTCGAGGCTAATACTGATTTCGGCCCCAAAACTGCTGATGACCAGAATGCCAACAGCTTAAGAGAGAATAACACATTCAGCTTGATCCATTGTTGTTTACTCAGCTAACATGTGACATGTTCATCCACACATGGAAACCTGATCATAAAATGTGCAGAAGACACCACAGTGGGGTTCGTTATGGGAACGCTGAAATGAAACAACCAGAAGTCAGATGTAGAAACAGTAATCTGGTACTCATCTTGAGCAAAACAAAGAGGTCAGCTGTGCAGTGCAGGGAGAGGACGGCATTAAACTACCCGGTGTCCAGATCTCTGATGACTCCACTGAAAGAACACCATGAAGCTGGTCCACCAGAGACTGGACAGTCTACAGAACTGTGGCTGATACTCAAGTTCTGCGTCTCATAAACTCCAAACAAGGCGATTAAATTCAGCCCAGGTCAGTTTTAAAGAAATAAAAGGCTGATGATCTGCTGTAATACTAAACGTTTCTTCTGTTCCGTGCAGCAAAAGCATCATAAACCTGAAAGTTAATGATGGGAAAAGAGCTTTAAATTGCAGAAGTGTTTCTTTCTTTTTCTCTAAACTGTTAGTCCATTTTCTTCACTTTGCCTATGGATCCAACTTTCCTTCAGTTCTGCCTTGTTACATCCCATGGCTGGAGTGTGGTTCCCTGTGCTGCAACTAGATTACTGTGTGCAGTTTCAACTAGGGATAAGCTTTCAGTTTTGATAGACGTCTCATTGCCAGGAATGAGACTTCATCAAGATAAACGTGCATACAGTAGATGTGAGTTTGTAATATTCCTTGCACTTCTGCGCAGGCATTCGCCGGTATCTCATGGCTGCTCGCTTACATCACATTAACATTTTAAACCATTCCAATCGCGCATACACCCTTTTTGAAAGAAAGGTTCAGGGTTTGGACAATGCCATTCATCTTTCGAATCATGTAAATCCAAATACGGCGAAAGAAAAACAAAAAATCCAGTTGAATTTCATACAAAGAGCTTCAACGTCTTTCATTAAACACCAAATAAATAATTTTCGCTTGTCACCGGTAAGATTTACTAACCTCTAATGTTGAAAGTAAGTCCATCATCAAGGCACAAATATTTACTTCTTCTCCAATTAGTTTCCAAGTCCCAGTTTCCAGCTACACCCTCCTGTCCAAACAGAACCTTTTCTGGCACCAAGGAGCCAAACGGTGATGGCCAGACGCCAAACTCCAAACTTCAAAGAATCACTTTAAATGCGAAAGAATAATCTGAATACAGTAAGTACAGTACTAATGGGGCTGTTTCTCCCTCTGGCGTAGGCTGAGTATTTTTACCTCATCTTAGATGTTGGTCTAAATGTTTTATTCATGTTCTCCGATGCATAAACATTAAAAAAAAATTAAAAGGA
Source organism: Alfaro cultratus (assembly GCA_903066825.1). Classification (NCBI taxonomy): domain Eukaryota; kingdom Metazoa; phylum Chordata; class Actinopteri; order Cyprinodontiformes; family Poeciliidae; genus Alfaro; species Alfaro cultratus. Next base: position 3,699 of record CAEFZX010018740.1, on the reverse strand, counting down.
TCATATGTTAGGAATGTTAAAGGTCTGAGAAAGTGGGAATCATGTTTTATACTTGAAAAATCCAGTTATAGTGAAGTCAAAGAACTAATTTTATTTGATATCCAGCAGCATTGGTTACGTTTTGGACATTAAAATCATTGAATGTGGTTGATGTTTGTTGTTAGACTCAAAGCAACCATCCGTGTGTGAATGTAACATACCAACAGAGGCAGTTTTTAATAAGGGCAACATGGGCAGCTGCCTATGGAGGCAATAGGAAGGGGGTGTGTTGAGGGCAATTTAAAGAAAAATGTATGTTTACCTCTCAGTTGTACCCTGAGTGAGTCTGAGATGCATTTTTTGCATGTGCCGGTCGGTGCTGGCCCCGTGTACAGTAGGAGCACCACAGCATTTTTTTTCTCTACCTCACATCTGAAAGCATTTCCTTGATTTTGATTATTTTTCAGGAAGCGTGGTGGGCCTGTAGAACCAAACGCGCATCTGATGAAGTGCAAGTTGACATGAGCGGGTGCCTAAAGTGAGTTTTAGCAAGCTTTCTCTGGACGTTTGTGTTATGAAAGCAGTAATAGAGAGGAGAAAATGTAATGTTAACAGGGAACGGCATGGCCTGGCCGACAGTCCCGTTGAGTCAGGAACTGCTTGTTTACTGCAACTTCTGGTACAGCTGGAAACGGTTCCACACACCCAGAGCAGATTGGTGAAGTTTTGTGGTGTTTATGTGGAGCAGAAGCAGTGGAATAATAATCATAATAATAATCATAATAATAATCATAATAATAATAATAATCATAATAATAATCATAATAATAATCATAATAATAATAATTAATAATAATAAGCAAAGGTTTTCTAATGAAGGGTAAATACTTGATTTGAGAAATGTTGCGTCACAAAGTCACAAACAGTTGTTGAATTGTGCTTGCTGGCCTCTGACTGGTTCTGATTTCCATGGTCTTGTTTTGTTGTCAGTAAAGTCCAGTTGTTATATCACGGTTTCATTTGGAGACAGTCTGAACGGCAAAGGCCACTTTGGTTCAGTAGTGGTTCCTTTAGAAAAGTTTCTGCCTCTGATCAGTGGTAGCAATGATCATATGCTGAAGCCACCTAGCTTGGCTTTTGCCTTCCTACATGATTCCATTTGATTCTCACTTCCTTTCAGTTCTCTGTTTGGAATTTCTCCCATTGAGCTGGATTTCTCTGTGAGCGAAGATGTCGCTTTTCTGCACTGAGTTAGAATCGTAGTCTGCCAGTAGTGGCAGCAGAGGAAGTGAACGAAGACATCCAGTACATGTTGGTCATGCTGCTAAATACTGAGCAACTTAAGTTGGACCCAGACGAATGTTTAAGACATTTTATTGCTGGCAAAGATGACGTGGTTTTACTCCGAATGGGGTTTACTTACAGCACACACAATTTCCGGTAAGCTTGATAGGTCAAACCTTAACGAATGGTTAGAATTGGATCCAATCGTTTAAAACTTGCACCCAGCAAGCAAATATTTCTCAATAGTCAACAGTCCAGACCTTCTGAACGAAGCGGAGCGTAGAACAAAAAAGGGACTGATTTTTACAAGACTAAAAGTTACCCTAGATATAAAAAAGAACTCCAAGAAATGTAAATTTTTCTCTGAACAAATATGAACAGAACATTTAAGTATATTTTCTAAATGTTTTGTTAAATTATGCATTATGTTTTAAAGATCACCTGTTTGTTTTGATTGATTAAAAGCCATGACTTAAACAACCATTTATTATAGCAAGAGCCTGTTTTGTTCTGTTAAGAGTTTTTGTCAGATCTGCAGTAGCTTTGACAGCTGGCTTAGAAAATCATGGAACAGGCTTAGTGTACAGTTCTCCAGATGGAAGCTCTCGTCCTCCATGTCAGCATGAAAGCTGGCCGTCTGTCCAGACCAAATCTTATTGGATGTTGAGGATTCGATTACAAACTGTCAAAAATTTAAAAAAAGGTTTTTTTACCTTTCTGTTCTAAGCCATCCACTGTATCCAGATCAAGACCAGTTAACTGAAGCTAAACATGGAAGATACACATTTCTACATTAAGCATTAAGCCTGGGCTTCTTCTTAAACACTTCTTTGCTGAAATTAGTGAACTTTTGTTCCTTTATTGTCAACCATCATTATTTGGATTGGAAATTTACTCCCAGCTTTATGACCCTGAAATGTTTGGAGAAATCATTCTGGGCTAGTTTTCTATGAAACGGGTATTTAGTGGCAGTAAATCAAGTAAATGCTCCATGTTTCCAGTGTTACATGACATTTGATAATTTTATTGGTATATATGGATTTACCTTTTCCAAAAGGAGATGCACTCACTCAAAGGCAACCTTGGCCCCGTTCGCTTGGACTGTAAAAAGCAGCCTTAATAGAGAGCAATGCACCATGACAAGCTGTATTTTACATTAACAAGCACATCTTTCTACGAGCCGATCTGGGGAGTCGGGGGGTGTGTGGGGGAGGAGGTACCGCCTGTATCACAACCCATCCAGTCAGCAGTTGCTCACCTCATAGTATGTCTCGTATCTAAGCAGAGGGGATATTTAGGGAGCAAATATCGAGAGAGATAAACGATGGGTGGCAGGGAGGACGCATGAATGGAAAAAAGACGTAAAAAGAGAAGGCTCATGTGTAAAAGAGGTCATAAAGAGCGAAGAGGTTGGTTTCAGTGTGTTTAAGAGGTTGGCCGAGGAGCGGCTATGGCAACTGTGGTTTCTGGGGAATCGATGTGAGTGTGATGGGGGGAGGAGGGGAAAGGATTCAAGGTATTTTTCTGGCAGTTGATGGACAGCTTAATGCCCGGCTTGTAAAAACAGCAGCGCAAAATGTTCCTCGTGCTAAAGGACAGCGGAGGTCACACACACACTCACACGCACACACACACAAAGACACATGCAAGCACATGCACAATAAAAGTGAAGTGCAGAGTTGTAGTTTTATTTATTAGAGATCCCGGGGTGTGGGTGAACAGTCACTGGGTGGCAGGGCGGTTCAACAGCAAGAGGATATTTTCTTAACATTTCCCCTCATTGCAATGACCCCTCCCCCCCCCCGACCTCCATAATTAATCAGGTTTTCAACATCGCCCTCAGTGGGATGGGGAGCCAGTTATGACCCCCACTCTGGTGGCCACATTGCCTCAGTCAGGTCTTGCTGAAACTTATATTGGGATGTTTCCACATTTAATAATAATCAGTGCATACATGATCACCTTGGTTGTAATTCTTCCAAAATGAAGGGAAATCTTTTTTTTTAACTTACACCAACATCAGACTTTGTACAGTATAACCTTACACATCATCCCTGCTTCAACCGTCTACCATTTCTACTCCAGCTAGTCTATCAACACTAGTACTGTAGTCTATCAACATTAGTACTGTAGTCTATCAACATTAGTACTGTAGTCTATCAACACTAGTACTGTAGTCTGTCAACATTAGTACTGTAGTCTATTAACACTAGTACTGTAGTCTATCAACATTAGTACTGTAGTCTATCAACACTAGTACTGTAGTCTATTAACATTAGTACTGTAGTCTATTAACATTAGTACTGTAGTCTATTAACATTAGTACTGTAGTCTATCAACACTAGTACTGTAGTCTATTAACATTAGTACTGTAGTCTATTAACATTAGTACTGTAGTCTATCAACATTAGTACTGTAGTCTATCAACATTAGTAC